>PVIU01023929.1:5000-18153 GCA_004026605.1 Ondatra zibethicus | reverse complement strand
TTTGACCTCTAGTGGTATTGCTCAGAAGCCATTTCACATTATCTATCTGTGTATGGGTATATGCACGAGAGTGGGTACCCATGGATTCCCCTGAAGCAGAATTTACAGGTGACTGTGAACCACCCAAGAGATGTTAGGAAATGAGCCTGGGTTCTTTAGGAGAGTGGCTTGCATTCTGAACCACTGAACTCTCTCTCCAGCTCCTACTATGTATGTTTATAACAGGGTCTCTCACTGGCCTGGAGCTCCCAGGTCATCGTAGGCTTTCTAGCCAGCAAACATGGGGCATCTTTCTCCATCTTTCTCATGCTGGGATTGTAAGCACATACCATCACCTCTGGATTTTTTTATGGATTATGGGCAACGTACTCAGGTCCTTATGCTTGCTCTGCCTGTACTCTACCTACTGCCCCATCTCTGTAGGCCCTCTTTGTTTCTGCAATAGACTCTTGCTACAAAGTCTCAGCTGACTTTGAACTTGAGATCCTGCTTCCTGAGTGCTGGGATTATTAGGTGTTCACCATCACAGGTGCCCAGAGGATTGTTGAACTCATTCCTTATGGGAGGGAGGCTATTGTTAACGTGATCATGGTTATTATTATCAGCTAGTGATGTCTGCGGCAGGTGGGAAACAAGAGCACAGTGTCAAATGTGCTGTAAATGTGTCTGTGTCTGGAATGCAATCTAAGCTCTATAGAGGCACAGCTTGTAAGATCTGATCCCCCTTACCTTGGAGATCTCCTGCTCCACCCTCCCAATTCACACACACATTGTGCGTCAAGAGGCTGAGTAAGGAGAAGATCCGCAGAGATGGGTCCAGTACGGCCGAGCATTTTTCTCCCACACTGTGACTGACTCACAGGAAGAACCTCCAGTTGTTGGCACCGGCTCCGTTAGCAATTCCTGTCATCCGTGGACCCCTCAGGAGGGCAGCTCTGGAGAGCCAGGGAGGGGGGAAGAATTTTGACCCTCTCTGACTAGCTGACTAGCCATGTCCACAAGGAGATTCCCTCAGAGGCGGTGGCAGCATATAGCCCCTGGTAGAGGCTCTCAGAGGGATTCGCCTCTCTCTTCCACCTTCATGACTTGGCTGTGTTTACTCTGCTCGCAAAGTGGCTTCCTGTTTCCAAGAGGAACGAGGTTTTTTAAAGGCTTATAAACTGGGATTCAAAAGGTTTTTTGGACATCAAATGACTCATTAAAAAAAAAGGAATGTCTCAACAGTTTTAGTGTTTGTGAGTGGAAGCCATGCAAACCATGCAGTGTGTGCCTCCCACGCATCTGCGCACCAATGCATTCTGGAAAGAGAGAACGGTGGAGAGTGAGATGGATCTCTCTGGACCTGAGGTCTAAGTGTCCAAAGTCCAAAGACATGGTGGCTTTTATTATGTCCAGAGCATATTTGACTAGAGAGATTGCCCTGAGCTAACTTTAGGAAAGCGAGCGAAGGCACAGATCCGCACACATATTTGGAGTCTGTGCTATTTGGTTAACTTTCTTCTGTCTATTCCACAGTGTTTTGTTTTGTTTCAGATAGTGTCTCATGTAGTACAGGCTAGCTAGGAACTCTCTGTGTATATGTGGATGCCCTTTAATTCCCGATTCTCGTGCCCACACCTTCCAAGTGCTGGGATTACAAGTGTGCACCACCACATCTCATTTATGCAGTGCTGGAGTCAAACCCACCGTGCCATGCATGCTAAGCAAGTGCTCTACCACTGAGACACAATTCCAAGCTCCCCACTGCCATGCCCTCTACGGCACAGCTTCTTCACCCCGGCAACCTTAATATTTGGGTGGGAACATTCATTGCGTCTGGAGCTATGCGGAGAGCTGTGGGAAACAGAATGACAGCTTTTGTCTCTACCCACTCAAGATGTGACCACTAAGGTGGCCAGCTGTGCCCTGGGTTACCGAGGTATCCCTCTCATGGGGGACCAATACTCTAGAGTTAGAATTCATTGTTACAGCATGTTCCAGAGTTGATAACTTTGGGTAAGAGGGTGGAAGTAGGTAAATATATGACCCTTATAGAAATAAGACAAAATGAAGCTCTAATATTAATAGGAAAATGAAAACAAAATAGTTCAGTGACGGCGGCTCTTCAGAAGACCTCGATCCGTTGCAGTTGGTGGTGCTAATATGCCCTTCTTGTTAACCGGGAACGCTCTCCATGCCCGCCAGCCTGTGGCTCTGTTTTGAAGGCTGTGAGACCATTAGGAGGCAGAACCTGGCTGGCAGAAGTGGGTCACTCGGGGTGGGTCTTTGAAGATGAAACCCATCACAGTGACCGCTTGCATCCCTTGCTTCCAGTCTGCTGCTGTGTGAGCACAGATTCGCTTGGCCGTTCATTCTTTCCCCGCCACGATGAACTGCAATCTCTCCAGAATGGCGAGCCAAGTTAAACCTTTCCTCCGCTGACGAGTGACTGTCGGATATTTTGTCATAGTGACCCATACACCAGTCTACACATGCGTGCGGAACACAAACTGGAATCTGCAATTAGAGAAGCTAAACTCACTCATGGAGAAGGGTCGCAGTCAGATTTGTATACTGGGGTTTTCAGGAATTTCCTCTGGGTCCTAATGCCCTGTGCTCATCACAAAAGTACATCAGCTTCATGAGCAGTTTAAACCAAAAGCATCTCTCTCTCTCTCTCTCTCTCTCTCTCTCTCTCTCTCTCTCTCTCTCTCTGCATATGTGTATGTGTGTGTATGTCATAGTGGTAGATAAAATTGCTACCACCCTGGTCAATGCAAGACTCTGATTTTAATGCCGCTGTGCCTGCGGCATCCCAGAACCCCACACCCCTGCCTCGCTAGCACACCAGGACAGCTGCTCACCGAACTAGGAGGAAAATGAGATCTGGAGGCGACCACACACCTCCTGCCAACAGAAAGCAAACCAGGACAAGGGCATTTAGGAAACTCGTACCAAAAAATAAATATAGAGATGAGACTTCACAGCCTTTGATTTGGTAACAGGTTCTTAGCTGTGACATCAGAAGCATGAGAAATAATAATAACAAGAACAGACAAATCTGAATTTATCAAAATGAGCAATTTCTGGACATAAATTGCAGCACGAATCATGTGGAAAAAATAGCCTGTACAAACATGTCTGGTGTCCAAGATATATAAGTTACATATTCTTTATATTAATATATAAAGAAGTCATAAGTCAACACAAAAAGACAACTCAAAAAAATTGACTAAAACCTTGAGCAGACACATTTGCAAAGACAGTAAGCGAGCAGCCAATGAGCACATGAGAATGTTTGACATCACCAGTCCCTAGGGAAATGTAAATAATCCCAGTGGCAATGAGATAAGAAGAGAGGATGGTGGAATAAGGAAGAGGGACAGGGATGTGGAGACACTGGAATTCTCTGATGCTGCTGATAGGACCATAAAGTGGTCTAATCACTGTGGGAAACAACTTGGGAGATGCTTATAAAAATTTTTCACAGGGGTCCAGCAGGAAGGCCCAGTGGGAAAAGAGCTTGCTGCACAAGCTGGATGACCTGAGTCCAGGCCCCAGAATCCACAGGTGTGGGGCCCTCTTGGAATTCCAGCCCCAGAAAGTAAAGACAGGGGATGCTCAGAGAAAGCTACCTAGTGAGACTAGACATATCAATGAGCTCTGAGTTTGATTTGGAGACCCTGCCTCAATGAACAAGGCAGAGAGCAATCAATGAAAACCCGGACATAAACTCCAGGCCTCTGCATGCACTCTCGTCTACACATGTGCCACACACATGTAATTATGCACACACAAAGACACACATGCATATGAAAAGGAAAAAAGTAAAACACAAGTGAGTGAATGCAGTTAATTTTGTGCTATTTGAATTAATGGCTGCGTGTGTTTGTCACATAAAATAGCTGTCTTAATCCATGCCGTCTTGAACTGCCAGCAGGAAATATTAAAACTCATAAAAATGTTTTCCAAGCAGAATGTCTCAAATTGGGGAATAATGATATTAATTTGGAGCCGAATGATGCAAGCCAAGGCTATCTGGTAAATTTCATGTCAGTGAGGAACCAGGAAGAAGTCAGGACAATTGGCCAACAGGGGACTTCTGCTTTGCAGCACATCCTTGTTCCTTAATCATGGCATTAATAATGTCAAACTCGGCAGCTTTTCATTTATCAAACTACAAAGCAGGCAGATTGCATGAGTTACATCATGCAGCCCTTCCAGAAAATGTTGACCTTAGACCCATTTCGCTGATGGGAAAACTGATCTCAGAGAGGCATCAGTCTGTGTCCTAAGGGAAGATATGAAATTCACCACCAGTTATTATAAGTGAGTATCACAACCCAAGCAATTGTATTGTGATCTGAGATTTAACTCATCCCTTTTGGTCTGACGACACTATTCAAGGCAAAATAAATAAATAAATATAAACACTTTGACTGTAATATGGTCATTCCTGGCCACCTAGAACTGTTTATGTTTAAGATTATTGAAATAAAATAATAAGACTTTAATTCCCCAGCTCAGTGCTCAGTTGTCACATACAGCTGGTGTCTGCCATATGTGCTACAGAACACAGCCATCAATACTAAACCTACCAAGCCTTGTCATTGCCCAGATACGCTCTGCCTCCAGGATTTTGATCCTAGCTTGACGCTCATTCCTAAGACTTCTCTATATCCTCCTGTGTCACGTGAGCCACTGCATGTGACACCTGTGTAAAAACCCTGGCTCAGGCTGAGGAGATGGCCCAGTTTATAAAGTGCGAGCCACATGCATGAAGACTTGAGCTTGGATATCAGTCTTCCCCCAGAAAAGACTGCACCCCGAGGAACAGAGATGAGCAGACAACAGGAGCCCGCTGGCCAACCAGCATGGTGGAACTGGTGAGCTCTGGGTTTGGGGAGAGATGCTAGCTCAGAAACAAACAAGCAAACAACAAACAAATGAACAAAAATGGGGCAGAGATACAGAACAAGACACTAGAAGTTAACCTACAGCTTCCACATCCATGCACATGACCCAGGGACATATTTGCATGCACACACACACACACACACACACACACACACACACACACACACACACACACACGAAGCCAGGATGATGAACTGAGTTTATCCACAGAAGTTTTGAAGAGGCACAGCAACACAGCAAACACACTCCCAGCCCCGAGTTGATTTATCTTGATGTTTGGTTGGATTCCTCACATTTTGGGTCTCTTCAGTAACCTTTTCACCCCCCTGTTCTTTTCTGAGGTGGCTGGTCGGCTCTTACCATTCATCATGAGTGCATCTCACCCCAGCCCAGGCTCCCCCGACAGAAAGAACAGCCGGTCTTCAAGAGGTCAAAGACATTTTTCTCTCTTCGTCTTTCTCAGTTTCCAGCATAGATTTGTCAGTCTAAGAAGGCATGAACTCTGGATTTGATGTACTTTAATTGATTTCACCCTCGACAAGTCAGACTGTCCGTCAGCTCTTTGCTTGGGCTTCCCTGAACTTTCCTTAAGGCTAAGATTTCCATCTGTCTCTGACACCAAGCTGTCACCAAGCAATTTATTCCCTTCACCAGCTCTCAGGACCCATCTTATGTTCATTCCCATAACTCCCCTGAGGGAGAAGGGAGAGTGTGATAGAACATGGGAAAGAGTCTGCACAAAGGGAAGTGAGGAGGAAAAGAAACGGGGGAAGATGGATATAAATGGAAATTCTTGTCCTTATCCACTTCAGGGACGTTGTTCTGATTTCTTGTGAATTTTTAACAGGGTGAAGTCAGAGAGAAAAATGGGCTGGTGGAAGGGATGCCTGCATGGATGTGTGGAGGGAATGAATGGAGGGGAGGATGCATACATGGGTGGATGGATGAGTGGATTTATAAATGGATGGAGGGATTGGTGGGAAGTTGGATGGATGGATAGAGGGAGGAAGGGAGGGAGGCCGAATATAGATGAATAGGTAGTTTGATAAATGCATGAATGCTTGAATGGAAGATTAGGTAAACAGATGCATGAACTGTTGGGAGGGGGCGGTTGAATACATAGATGGAGGGATGAAAGAAGGGGCAGGTGGATAGGTGAATGTATGTGTGGATAGACGGAGGATGGAAGGGTGGGAAGATAAATTAATGTGTGCACACATGCATGTGAGTGTGTGCACATGTGTGCGTGCCTGTGCCAATTCTTTAATGGGTGAATTCTTAAGTAATTAGGAGAATTCCAGGTGCTCTCATTACCAATTGGATTGACAAAGCTTCAAAAATTTTCATATATCACCTTGTACTTGCCAGGAATGGTGACAGGGGCTGGAATAATGACAAGCACACATAGTCCTTATCGCTAAAGAACTCATATGCACAAAAGAGTCCGGGCATAGGGGTAATATGTGTGGTTCCTGGGGTTCAGCACAGGGCTCCCCACATGCCAGCTGAGCGCTGTGACACTATCCTGCTCCACTTCTTTACTGTTTGACTTTCTACTGGCAGCATTGTGTCACTAAGTTACGTAGCCTGGCCTTGAACTCACTCTTACAGCTAAGACAGTCTTTGAATTTTCCATCCCCCTGCCTCAGCCTTCCAAGCATGTGGCTGACAGGTCTGCACTGTCATGCCCAGATGGAGAATTCACATTATGGACATTTGAATACTAAAGGAGAGGAGACTCTCAGAGAAGCTCAATAAACAGTGTTAGGTGAATCGATTCATAATGGTTAAAGGGTTTTCTGGAAACGAAAAAAGGTCTGTCTGTTTCAAAGCACACAGTGTGGACTTCCAAGTTGCTTCTATCTCCTCTTTAAATGGGTCAGCAGATTCAGTTCGGTCACCAGCCTGATACCTGAGAACTAAGATATACAGTAGTCTATGATGTGGCTCTTTGTTAGGTGTCATCTGGTCGGTGGCTTTGACAAACCAATTGATGTCAATGGCCCTGATGCTTGTGACTAAGCTACATAAGTCTCCAGGGACTCAACCTGTTTTCTCACCAATGAAGCCTGCTGTTAAGTGTTATTTCATTTCACAGTGGATGATGCCCAACACTTGATTCCCAAGCATAGAGCAGACATCCACAAACCCAGGGCTGTCTGTGGTTCTAGAAGAACTGGAGGGTGATGTGGGTGTCTTACATGAAGAACTCAAGACACCAAGTAAAGTGTAAAAATCATGCACAGTCCATGTCACTCTCACACTCACAAATGGGAGTATAGCTTGTCACACTCACAAATGGGCATATAGCTTGGTGGTAAAATCCTCACTGATCACATGCAAGGTCCTGCACGTCATGCCCACCACAAAGAGCTTCAAGGACACTCAGGGGACAGTGGTCACTTGTACAATGGCCTAAAACTATGCTTGTAAATTAACTGCCAAAAGTTCCCAGAGGATGATGGGTTTGGACTTGAAGACAACTTTCTTGAAGGCAAAGGTAGGACCTGATTTGGTCTCCGGTTGCAACACCATCATCACTGCTGTGCTTGAACCGTGGTTTCTGTCTCCTATTTCAAACCATACCTCAGGTGTTTATTGCACGAGCGAATGGGAGGCAGATTATGCCAGTGCATGAGACTATTTGACAGCCAGCTCTGCAGGTTGAATTCCAGCTGCCACTCTGACCATAGGAGATTGGTTCTGTCCTCTATGTGTCCCTTTTTCTGAACAGCAGATGCATGCGTGGTAATAGAAGCATGCCTCCCATAGCATCCTCAGGTAGTAAGTTCACAGGAAGCATCTCAGAACGGTGTTCTTGGCTTCAACATCTGCTTTTCACTATGACGAAGCTGTCATTTCCACATCGTGAGTTATTGCATGTCCAGACACTTTGCAAAGGAGGTCTTAATTTATCCATGGCATCCATCTCTTGATCCGTTCACTCTGTTCAGAAATATCCACCATAGATAGATTTGCTTATCCCAGCCTTGCCACGCAGATTACTGAGTCAAACATTTATATGGCAGCATTTCTTGTCAGATACTTACTGGATCAAACACAAAATGTAGCGTGGGTCTGGCTCAGTAAGTAGGGGCAATTACTGCCATGCCTTACTGCCAGTATTGTGAGAAGTTTTGCCTGGAGACAGGGGTTGCTCTGTGATGTCTATACTTTCCTCACAAGATCCTAATGTCAAACCAAAAAGTTCAATCCCACAAAGTTCACCTTAGGCAGTCAGTGAGTTTACTAGTTGATCAACTATGATGTGGAAGTCTTTCTGTCCTGACTTCCTTCTAAGATGGACCACCAAACAGACCCTTTCCTCCCCAAGTTGTTTGGTCGTGGTGTTTCATCACAGCAATAGGATCCCTGACTAAGACACCACCCTTAGTCCATTTTTCTTCTGCTTTTGTCTATTCTTGAATTATTCTTACAGGACTCAGTTTTTAAACCAGACTATGAGAGTTTCAAAACCAAAACAGATATTTGTGTTCCCTGCACCTGAGCCCCAAGCACAAAATATAGGTGGTGCACACGTCCCGCAAGAGCCTGCCAGGAAGCCTGGGTGGGTTATTGGCTTCCCATTCACCTCTCTTTCGGTCTGTTTTGTATTAATCTTCTGGTCTTGGTAGCAAGAGAGAAGCCGCAGTGAATAACATAGCAAAATTCTAAGTTGAGTCTTGAAAGGCGTGTGTGGGAGAGGGTGGCGCTTAGCAATAGAGTCCCCAAAACCCTCCTTTAGTGACTTATTTCCGGAGTGTCCGATTCGGGGATTAAGCCATTCAGTGTATTTGTTTTGGCCTCAGAAAGCAATCCTTCTGTTCAGGGGGACAAAAGATTTAACATCGCTATCCTGAATGGCCCTGGCTAATTGATGCATCTCAAAGTCCATTTGTCCATCCAGCACTCCATTTCCCCGCCTTGGCTTAAGGGGAGGCCTCTCTTAACTCACAACACAAGTTCTGAGCTGGTTTTTTTTTCTTTTTTCTTTCTTTTTTTTAATGAAATGGTTCTACATTTTTGGTGGAAGGGTCTGGCAAGAACACTTTGAACAAGGTTTCTTGTTTTCAAAAGTGGAAATAACTGCGAGCTCTCCACTTGAGTCAAGTGGATTTCAGCAGGCCCCCAGTTTGCTGACAAACCGCAGGGTGCCCACAGCGCTGGACACTACAGCTTGCTGAGTCTGCCAGGCGCTGGCACAAGGTCACAGTGTGGGAACTGGTGGCAACGTTTAATGTGTCTTGATTCTGGCCTGCCTGGATACTTTTAAGGACAGATTTATGTTGCATTTTAAAATCCCATTATGCTACTTCATGGGCTCGTTGTCAATCCAAATGATATTGATCAATTTCAGTCTTCCAAAATTCACATTTATAATTGTGCTATGTAGTCAAAATTATTTGCATAGGTACTGTGTCTGGATGTTCAGGAAGCTGTAAATCAGAATTATTTATATTTGCTAAAAGAGTCTTGATTATTTTAAATACCAGAATTGTACCACTCCACGTTGCCATTTTTCACTATGTGTTCCCATAAACCCTTGCTTGTGACTTTTCTTTTTTTCTCCACAGAAAATATCTTTCAGATGATTAAAATTAGTATAGAATTGCAGACTACTTTAAATAAATAACATACCTTGTGTGGCTCATAAGCATCAATGTTAGCTCATCACAGAAAACATGGTGTCAAAAGCATAAAAATAAAATCAACCTAACCACTTCCCATACATGGCTAGTGCCATTTCTGTCTGTGCTAAAAATAAGATTAATTTTTATTTATGTATATAAGTCCAGTGGCCGTGGGGTCAGAAGAGGGCTTTGAATCTCTTGGAATCAGACTTATAGAAGGTTGAGAGCTGCCAAGTGTATATGTGTGTGTGTGCATGCACATGTATGTATGTATGCATACATATATATTGTGTGTAGAAAATTATGCCGTTTCACATGTTTTGTTGAAGGACTAAGACTCTCTGTAGGGAGCACATGCATTTCCCCATCCACCAACTTTGTCACTGATTTCATCCAGTGACATCTTAACAGATGTTGTAATAAGGCCACTTGTTGGTTCCTGGCTGCTCGGCAGCTCAGACCCGAAATAACCACGCAGAAATTGTACTAATCAAATCACTGCTTGGCCCATTAGCTCTAGCTTCTGATTGGCTAACTCTTACATCTTAATTTAACCTACCTCCATTAATCTGTGCATCACCACCAGGTCATGGCCTAGCAGTAAAGTTTCAGCATGTCTGTCTCTGGCAGCAGCTCCATGGCTTCTCCCTGACTCTGCCTCAATTCTCCCAGCATTCAGTTTAGTTCCCCGCTCCCCTCTGGCCCCTGCGCCTACCTAAGTTCTACCCTATCAATAGCCAAGGCAGTTTCTTTATTCACCAATGGTATTCACAGCATACAGAGAGGAATACCGCATCAAAAAGACACAACACAAGAAAGGACTTAACATTCAATACACAGTACAGCTACACACACACACATATACTCTTCATTCCCGTGGATACTAAAGTCCTGGCTAGACCATTTCTCCAGAAAGAAACATACAAATCAGAACAGCCCAGCTAGACCTGGGAGCTTAAAGCTGAAAACAAAAGCCTGAACTCAGCCTGAATCTTTCCAGTAAAGTTCAATGGGATACCCCGGTGAACAAGCAGACGTAAACATAGCAAATATTACTGTTATATGCTACTGAGAATTGAAGTTTGTTATGCAGTAATAGCTGGTGGATGCACCTCTGGTAATTCAGGGAAGGAACTAGCCCTTTGTGTCACATACACACTCACACACAATCAAATTGTACAGCTGGATTTGGGTAACCTCAGGCAAGAAAACACGATCCCTGCGAACCTCAGTTTTATGGACTTAGTAATGGGAACAATAGCCATAAGCAGCTTATAGAATCTCTACTGAGATAAAGCTCACTAATATCAGCATGCTTTTTCCTGCAATGCGTGTCCAAAACAAGCATCAATAAGTGGCTCTCATTGTTCTCCACTAAAGAATATGAACTTGAGGAATTAGAGTTTCTTCCCTTATAGAACTTTTCTTTTTCTTTTGAGACAGGGTCTCACTATGTAGCCCTGGGTGTCCTGGAACTCACTGTGTAGACCAGGCTGGCCTTGAACTCACAGGGATCTGCCTGCCTCTGACTGCTCAGTGATGGGATTAAAGGTGTGTGCCACCACACCAACCCTTACAGAATCTTAGGTTAAAAGTGTTCCTGGCTATTCTTTCCAGAGAACTGGGTTCAATTCCCAGCATCCACATGGGAGTTCACAGCTGTCTGTAAATGCAGTCCCAGACCGTCTGGCACCCTCACACAGACGTACATGCAGGCAAAGCATCAATGCATATAAAAATAAATAAATCTTTTAAAAAAAGAAAGAGAGAGGGGGGAAGGAGGGTTGGAGGGAAAGGGAGGGAGAAGTGGAGGGAGGGAAGAAGAAAGGAAGGAAGGAAAAAAGGAAGAAAGGAAGGAAGGGAGGGAAGGAAGGAAGGAAAAGCTGAGTCATAGCTCATTGTTCAGCAGATCGGGGACTTCACCTCTGCAAAACCTAACCAGCTATCCAAGCTTACCCAGGAGCAATGATTAGAAATAAATAGACATATAAACTAGATGCATTGCATGCTGGGGAAAGATACCAATCGGGTTCCATCATCACTCTGCACTTTACCTGCATTCTTTGTATGCGGCACTCACCCACACTCTACCACACCAGTGAAAATGTATAATAGGTGAACAAGGCACAGTGCACACCTGTAACCCCAGAACTCAGGAGGTAGCGGCAGGAGGGCCATTCTCAGCTACACCGTGAGTTCAGGACCAGTCTGAAACACATGAGGCTCTCAAACATCAAGCAAACAAAGCAAAGCAAACGGCTTAATGATTGTCTTCTTTATCCTCTTTGCTCCGCGCTCTTCCCAGACACGCTTGGCTGGTGGGCACCTCCACCCTAGCAACAGTCATGCCGTCAGCCGCTGACCCGGAACACATCACGTGGCAGACAAGCAGGTGGCTGAACTGAAGCCTGAGCAGCAGACCAAGGGGAAAAGCAAAGAAAGAAAGAAAATCTTTTCCTGATTCACCCACGTGAGAAAATGCTGATGCCTTCTCAAAAGCACCCTGTGAGCAGACTAATCTTTGAATCCATGTTCTCTAAACGGCTTTAAATATGATGCTTGGTGACTAATCCAGGAGCTGCAGAAAGAACTGCCGAGCCAGGTGTGGGCATGGGTTTGGAAAGGGGTGGGTGTCCAAAGCCAACATCTGGGAGCAGCCAATCACATTCCCCAGCTGAAAGCCAGCCCTTGTGTGTGTGGAGGGCTGGATGCTTCTGCTTTGATTCTTGCTTAGCTCCTATTGGCCACAGGTTGGGTAGTTTTACTTTATTGACCAAATGGTACCCGTCACCCCAACATGAGAAACTTTTGCACCTGCTTTAAAAGAGCCCCAAAGCTGGCAGCCTCCCTCGCAGCCTTTGAAAGGTTCCTGGATCAGTTTTAATTCTTTAAAGCTTCAGCCTTTGTGAGTTCAGATCCCCCCAGCATTTGGTGGGCCAATTGGGGTGGGCTTTGTCTTCACAGCTGCAACGCACCACAGACACTCCTCTGTGGAAATGCAAGGAATTTTATAACAGGGTCACCCTGACCTCGCACTGTCTGTGAACTCTGGTCTCCCTGCTCTTAATGGTTCACAGGAGATCTCATTTCCCCCTAACTCAAGCTTTGTAAGGGTACAAGAGCAACTGTCTGCCTCCTTAGATGCTGGGATCCCCTGCTGTAGATTGGACAATGAATGAAAGCAAAACAAAGCAACCTATTTTCCAAAGCAGGTATCAATATTCGATCACAGAACGTTCATCCCATGCCTGGATCTATCCTCTACATTTGTAAGTGTTCCAGGCAACATCAGTGATCAATTTCAGTGAGCCACGATGGTCTATTGCAGTGGCTCTCAACCTTTCTAATGCTGTGACCCTTTTATATAATTCCTCATGTTGTGGCAACCCCCCTCCAACCATAAAATATTTTTTGTTGCTACAGTCATAACTGTAATTTTGCCACTGTTATGAATCGTAATGAAAATATTTAATATGCAGGTGGTCTTAGGCTTTCCCTGTGAAAGAGTCAGTTGAAACTGTTCCCTCTCCCTCATGAAAAGAGTCACGAATTGCTGATCTATTGTTATTCTGATGCAGAGAAGACTTTATAGGAAAAAATTTAAGCAAGAGAGGAAAAAAATGACC
>PVIU01023928.1:0-26457 GCA_004026605.1 Ondatra zibethicus | reverse complement strand
GCAGCTCACAAACCTCTGATGTCCTTTTTTGGCCTCCACAAACAGTCTTATACATGGAGTCTAAAGTCACAGACACATACACAGAAATTGAAAAAAAGACTTCAACCAAAAGACATTGAACTGTTTTAGTTTTTAACTACTCTGAATTTAGTCCCTATAAACATTTATCATTTACATACAAGTTTTTATTTTATTTATTTATTATTATTTATTTTATCCTATTTTATTTTTTGAGATGAGGTTTCTCTGTATTGCCCTGGCTTTCCTGAACTCACTCTGTAGAGCAGGCTGGCCTTGAACTCAGAGACCCACCTGCCTCTGCCTCCAGTGCTGGGATTAAGGGTGTGCACCACTGCTCCTGGCTCCATGCACATTTTTATTTCTCTTTGGTAAATACTTGATGGAATATAAAGTCATATGGTAAGCCTATATTTGTCTTTATGAGACACTTCCATGGCTGGGGAAATGACTCTGTTGGTGTAAAGTGCTTGCTACGTAAGTTTGTGGCTCTGAGTCCAGATCCCCAGCACTCATGTAAAAAGCAGGGCATGGTGCCATGTGCCTGTAGTTTTAGTAGAGACAGAAGTATTTCTGCAGCTGGCTGGTCAGCCAGTCTTGCCAAGTCAGCAAGCTGTGGAATCAGTGGGAAGAATCCTGTCTGGAAAAAATAAGGTGAGGATGAGAGGAAGATAGCAACATTGTATCTCTGGCTTCTACATGAACACACATGTGCACACACGCCCACATGAACATGTACACGTATTGCTCCTCTCTCTCTCTCTCTCTCTCTCTCTCTCTCTCTCTCTCACACACACACACACACACACACACAGACACACACTCAACTCAGTCACTTACAGAAACTTCCACATCATTTTCCAAAGTGATTAGACATTTTTCATTTCTATTAGCACTATGTGAAAATTCCACTTGTTTTAGATCTGTGTTGGCATTTGGTAGTGTCACTTTTGTGTGTGTATGTGTGCCTGTGCTTGTGTGTATGTGCATGTACACTTTTTGTTTGGGCATGTGTTCACATGTGGAGGCCAGAGGGCAACTACTTCAAATGTTGTTCTTTTTTTTTTTTTTTAAAGATTTATTTATTTATTATGTATACAGTGCAGGCCAGAAGAGGGCACCAGATCTCATTGCAGATGACTGTGAGCCACCATGTGGTTGCTGGGAATTGAACTCAGGACCTTTGGAAGAGCAGACAAAGCTCTTAACCACTGAGCCATCTCTCCAGCCCCCTCAAATGTTGTTCTTAAAGAGCTGCCCACCTTGATTTTTGAGACAGTGTCTTTCACTGTCGTAGAGTTCATCAAATAGGCTAGGCTGGCTGACCTGAGTTCCAACGATCCTCCTGTCTTTGCTGCCCTAATGCTGGGATTATAGAAGTATATCACCATTCCTGTCAATTTTACATGGGTTCTGAGGGCTTAGACTTGGGTTCTAATGCTTGATGGTAAGCACTACCAGTTTTTGTTTTTAGTTGAAAAATTTATTATTTTAAAGTAGGTGTATGTATATGGGTCTGTGCATGTGAGTGCAGGTGCTGTAGGAGGTCAGATGCCTCCAGTCCTCTTAATTAGACTAACAGGCACCTAAAAATGGTCTTGGGAACCAAAGTCAGGTCCTCTGCAAGAGTCCTCATGGCTAACCACTTAGCCATCTCTCCAGCTCCAGTTGATTTTGGTTTTGTTTGTTTTGAGACAGAGTCTCACTGTATAACCCTACTTGGTTTTGAACTTACTATGTAGACTATGTTAGCCTACTCCTGTCTCTGCCTCTCTTAATACTGAGATGAAACTGTACCACTTGACCCAGTTCTTGTTCTTAAAAAAAAAAACAAACAAAAAATTTTAATACATGTATAGCACTAGCCATGGTGATTTATTAAATTGTATTTCTACAATAAAGTGATGTTGGTTACCTTTTGACATATTTTTCTTTTTCCCACTCAATGTTAAATAAGTTTTATATTTTACTATTAAGTTTTATGTGTGTTTTAGGCACATGAATCAGATGAATGTTTAGCAAATTTCTTCTTATAGTCTGTAATTCAGCTTTTCATTCTCTTGATATCTTTTGAAGCTCTTTGATATCTTTTAAAGTTTTTAAATTTAGATAAAGTCCAGTTTAGTAATTTTTCCTTTTATGGTTCATGCTTTTTATGCCCAATTCAAGGTCATTAATATTGTATTCTCTGTTTTATAGATTTAGGTTTTTATATTTATTTTCAAATATATTTTGGATATTACAAAATGTGGTAAGTAAGCCAGGTGGTGGTTGCTCACACTTGTAATCCCAGTACTCAGGAGGCAGAGGCAGGTGGATCTTTCTGAGTTCAAGGACAGCCAGGACTGTTACACAGAGAACCATGTCTCAAAAAAAAAAAAAAAACATTGTAAATATAACAAGAAGCTAATTTTTGATAGGTTACAAAAGTATAAATCAAGGTTTATTTTGAGTTGTGGATCTTCAATTGTTCTTTTACTATTGAAAAACATACATCTTGGGCTGGAGAGATGGCTCAGCAGTTAAGAGCATTGACTGCTCTTCCAGAGGACCCAGGTTCAATTCCCAGCACCCACATGACAGCTCACAACTGTCTGAAAATCCAGTTCTGGGGGATCTGACACCTTCACACCAATGCACATAAAATAAAAGTTAAATAAACCATAAAAAATATTTAAAAAAAGAAAAATATACATCTTATCCATTAGATTATTTTGATACCTTTTCATTAATTAATGAGTTATATATTTGAAAAGGGTAAATTATATCATATGCAAACTATACCTAAGTAAATTTGCTCTTAAAGTCACTTGAAGCCAAGTGAGCTATAATCAGCAGCTGCTCAAGTTGAGACACTCAGGAGATTACAAATTCTAGGCCTAGCTGGGAAACCTAGCAAGACCTTGTCTCAGAATTAAAAGGGCTGGGAATGTGATTTAGTGGTAGAATAGTTGTCTAGTATAAGACCCTGAGTTTAACTCTTAGTATGCCAAATTACCCAAAACCAAACAAAAACTCAAGCAAATTTGCTATATTCTAGAGGTTTTTTCCCCCCTTCTGTGTTTTGTCTCCTTTTCTTAGTGCCATAACTTGAGTATTGTATTTTATAGTGATTCTTGAAATAAATCAATGCAAATATTCCGTTCCCCTGAAAAAAAAATTTTGGGGGGGAGGGATTCTGGTTCCTTCCTTGTTAATCCATACAAACTTTAGGAACAGGTTGTTGATTTCAACAACAACAACAAAAAATTGCCTGGATTTTTTTGTTTAAATGTGATCTCATTGACTATATAGACAATTTAGAAACACTTGATGGCTTAACAGTACTCTTTTCCAATTTATGAAATTGTTGTTTCTCCATTTACTTTCATCCGAATTTTGTAGTTTTAGCATATAGACCTTACGGTTATTTTATTCTTGGATTTAAAAAATCCTGTTATAAGAGATGCTTCTTAAAATTTCTGTTATTGTTTATTGCTAATAACTAGAAATAAAGTTGGTTTTCATGTTAATACTGTACCCTGTGACTTGCTAGGTTCATATATTCTTCTAGCTTTTTAGCAGGCTTTATTTTTCAGAATTGTGTAGGTCAACATGTCTTTTGTAAATAAAAGATATCTCTTCCTTTCTTCTTTATTAATTAATTATTTTACATCCCAGTTAAGTTTCCCCTCCCTCCTCTTTTCCTATTCTTTCCCCCCAGTTCCCCTCAGCCACTCTGTTTCTGTTCAGAAAGGGCGGGCCTCCCATGGGCACCAACAAAGCATGGCCTGTCAAGTTGCGGTAAGGCTAAGCATATCCCCTGAATTAAGGCTGGGCAGTGCAATCCAGTATAAGGATATGGTCCCAAGAACCAGCCAAGTTAAGGGTTGCTCCTGCTTTCATTGGTAGGAGTCCCACAATAGACCAAGCTACATACGCTGTCACATGTATGTAGAGGGCCTAGATCAGTTCCGTTTAGGCTCTCTGGTTGTTGCTTCAGACTCTGAGCTCCTATGAGCCAGGTTAGTTCTTTCTGTGGGTTTTTTTTTTGTGATAACCTTTCATCTCTAAGTCTGTTACTGCTTTTTCTTGCTTTATTGAAGTGGCTAAGATTTTTAGTTCAGTGTTGACTAGAAATGACAAAGAACATAATGCCTTCTTGAAGGGAAGCATTCAATTGTTTTCATGGATGTGTCTCATATCCATCCTTTCCATTCACCTTTTTTTGTGTATGTGTGTGGTTTTGGTTTTCAAGACAAGGTTTCACTGTGTAGCCCTGGCTGTCCTGGAACTTACTCTGTAGATCAGGCTAGCCTCAAATTCACAGAGATCCACCTGCTTCCTGCCTTCCAAGAGGTGGGATTAAAGGTGTGTACCACCACTGCCTGACTACTCACCTCCTTTTTGCTGACTGGTCTGGCTAATGGTTGGCTTATCAGTTTTATTGGTCTTTTTCAAAGAAACAACTTTTCTCTTCCCTTGTGCTTGCTTTGTATACGAGATATGAAGGAGGATTTAAAGCTAATTCTAGTTCTAATTCCCTTGTGGGTTTTTTCTGTTGTTGTTTTTTAGCGGTGGATAGATGATTAAATATAGTCAATATTGAAAGTGATAAATTTAATGTGAAGTATCACAGCTTCCGTTTTGAATGACAGTTCTATATGTTCATTAAAAAAATTTGTTTTTATTTACAGGTTTTTTATTAATAGTTTGTTTTTAAAGTTTATTTTCCTTCTAGTTTTCTAAGTAGAAGCTTGACTATAAAATTTCTTTGTTTTCTAGCTACAAACATTGTTTAAAATTTTATTTATGTATGTCTGTCCATGTGTGGACATGCATGTGTCATTATGCATGTCTGACAAAGGACAACTTTTGGGAGTTAATGCCCTACTTCCACAGTGGGATCTAGGGATCAAACTCAGGTCATCAGACCTGTCTTGCAAGCTTTTATTTTTTTGAGCTTTTTTGAACCTTGAAATATTAGGAATAGCATTGAGACTTGGATAAGAATAATGTATTCTACAAATGGTGTTGAGACAGCAGGATGTCCACATGTAGCCCATGTGAATGAAAGCAGGGCAGTGGTGAAGCAGAGTCTGCTGGCCATTCCTTCAGGCTAGCCTTATCCTGCTTCCTCCACCTCCGGGTACTGGAGTTAAAGGCATGAACATTATGTTAAAAAGAGAGAGAGAGAGAAAGAAAGAAAGCCACTTAGACCAGATCTCTGACTTGAATATTTTCTTTCTTTGATTTGTATGGTTTGCCAAGGCTTGAGGATATGCATAGTGGCAGCTCTCTGCTCCTGAGCTATATAGCTCTGGCAATTTCAATTTTTTTCTCAGTTGGCTATGCCAGAAGCATATTAAGAGAAATTTCTACCTGGATTTTTATTAATTGACATTTTGCCTACTATTGAAATTACTATTTGTTTGAAATTATAATTTAAATTTTAGTAAATAAAATTATATTTTCTTTTTTTTTTAAAGATTTATTTATTGTGGATACAGTAGTCTGCCTGAAAGCATGCCTTCAGGCCAGAAGAGGGCACCAGATCTCATTACAGATGGTTGTGAGCCACCATGTGGTTGCTGGGAATTGAACTCAAGACCTTTAGAAGAGCAGGCAGTGCTCTTAACCACTGAGCCATCTCTCCAGTCCAAAATTATATTTTCTTACATTGTGGTTGATTTTGTTGTTGTTTTGTAATTCATTTGTTTCTTTAAATTTCCTTTCCTAACTTTGCTGTAGGATAATGATTTTATGTATATATTCCCCATTTCTGGGAGAACTACTTTAAGTTCTTACTAATGTTCTTTTTTGTAGTAGAATAAGTTATTTTCTAGCAAATCATTTTTTGAAAGCGGTTCATCTATTCATTGCTATCAGAAACTCACTATTTTGGCCATAAATGTCATTGCTATGCTTTTACTACTATTTATTGTAAATAATATCTTAATATATTAAATATCTTTCCTTTTTTTTTTTTTTTTTAGGCATGGCTGATGGCAAACATTGTACTTTTCCACATCTACCTGGCAAAACCTTTGTTTATAATGCTTCTGAAGATAGACTGGAATTGTGTGTCGATGCTGCAGGACATTTCCCCATTGGTCCTGATGTTGAAGATTT
Source organism: Ondatra zibethicus (assembly GCA_004026605.1). Taxonomy (NCBI): domain Eukaryota; kingdom Metazoa; phylum Chordata; class Mammalia; order Rodentia; family Cricetidae; genus Ondatra; species Ondatra zibethicus. The sequence continues at coordinate 20,328 of PVIU01023928.1, read as the reverse complement.
AGTTAAAGAGGCTGTAAGTCAGGTTCGAGCAGAGGCTACTACAAGAAGTAGGGAATCAAGCCCCTCACATGGGTTATTAAAACTAGGTAGTGGTGGAGTAGTGAAAAAGAAATCTGAGCAACTTCACAATGTAACTGCCTTTCAGGGAAAGGGGCATTCTCTAGGAACTGCATCCAGTAACCCGCACATTGACCCCAGAGCTAGGGAAACTCTGGCTGGAAGAAAGCATAATACAGGGACAGATTTTAGTAGTAGTTCCATTAAAACAGAGCCTCCTGTGTTCACAGCTGCTCCTAGTAATAGTGAGCTTATCCGAATAGCTCCTGGAGTAGTAACAATGAGAGACGGCAGGCAGCTTGATCCTGATGTGGTTGAGGCCCAGCGAAAAAAATTGCAGGAAATGGTTTCTTCTATTCAGGCTTCAATGGACAAGCACTTGCGGGATCAAAGTACAGAGCAGACACCATCTGATCTTTCTCAAAGAAAAGTAGAAGCTGTGAGTTCTTCTGTGAGGCCTGGGAGCCTTCAGACTGGCTTGCCTGAACCTTTTTCTTTAACTGGTGGCACTGAGAATTCGAATACCGAAACAACTGGTAGTCGTGTGGCAGATACACTGGGAGCAGCATTTGCCACAAGGTCAAAAGCACAAAAAGAAAATTCCATGGAGGAACCGGAAGAGATGGATAGTCAAGATGCTGAGACGACTAACACAACTGAGCCAATGGATCACTCTTGATTTAATTAGAGGCTAATAAAGGCAGAGCGTTTATTGTGAATATGTAATATTTGTTGGCTGGGCCACATAACTTGAGTAGTCATTAAAAATCTTGTACGTATATAATTCAAAGATTATATCTTGTTATTCAGTGCATGATAGCAAGTGTGTGATTGGCAATAGCTTTTAATATACTGCTGCCCAGGCTGGCTCTGAATTCTTGTAAATTAGTTTAGATCTATTGAAAGTTTCTTCCATATATGTGCTACATTGGAAGTTCTTTGTCATTTTAATTCCATGAAAGTCTTAATTTTCAGACATGAAAATTCTCTTGCTAAATGTTTGGTTTCTGCAAAGACCAGAATTGAAGAGGAAATGAGTGTGTACATGCTGTCATCAAGGTAGCCATCCTACATGTCATGCAAATGTCGATTTCAAGTTTAACTGAACTAAATGTATCTTAAAATACATAAAAGAGTTTATTAGAGTACTTAAAAGTTATAACATTTTAGAGACAGCTATTGTTGACAAAAATATCTTGATGGTAGAGTGTAATGATACAACATTTTCCTGATTTGAGCTAAGTTGGGAAGAACGATCTATCCTAGAATGATAAAGTCAGTGTGATTCAGTTAGTTGGTCTGAGCCAGTATGGCCAGTTTTGTGCTCTTGTTGATAATATGTTGCCATTATTTTTTTAATCTTGGCCTTGTCAAGTTCCACCTATTATTTTTTTAAATCTTGCATAAAAGAGAATTACAATTTGTTTTAGAAAATTTAAAAATAATGGTAGAAGTAGTTAATTTCTAACTTTCAGAGTATGTCAGAGTCACAGAGAATTTTATCTTTATGAGTGGTTTACATTGTTCTACAGTTTTGACACAGTGGTGTTTAAGCCTGTATATGCTAAATGTCTCTCAGCCCCTTTGAACCAAAAATGTTTCCTTTTCTTCTTAGATTTTCTATAAGATTTTCTTTTTGTTGGCTTCACTTGAGTTTGGATGCATAGTTTACTCCAACACACCATGAGCAGTTGAGCATTTGCTTAAACACTGCGCTCACTAACTCTCCAGTGCCAGTTTCCTCGGAGCAGCTTTTCTTTAAAAGCAGAGTGTAGACTCCTGAGATTGGAGCTGCACTGTTGTGTTCTGTTCTACAGGTCTGTATTTGTAGATGTGTTTCAGTCCATCATCTTCCTTTGTTTACTGAAATTAAGTTGATTTGAATGAATGAAAGACAAATGTGTGTTAATATAATCTCTTAGAGCATTCAAAGCCTGGCTGTCTCTGTTTGCACATGTAACAGATGCAGAATGTTTGTAATTCTACAAAACTATATGTCAGAAAATATATTATCAGGTGTTTAAAAATCTCTACATGTTCATTCGAAGGGGATGTAAGTTGTGCTTTAACTTTTTCTAGATAAGGGAGGTTTTGGTATTTTTTTTCTGTGACAGTATCTTTAACTAAATCCAACTACTAATTACCCCACATGTTGAAAAAGGAAGGAATGGAGAACCTAGACATTTTACAAATATAGCTAAGGTTAAGATAATGTATAACACAGCACACCACACACACCCCCTCTGGATTAGTATTATATCACATGCTTCGCAATATTTCATCTCCATCTAGTTATCTCCATTCGTCTGTTTCTAAATTTACTTTCATAATCTTTATATCAAAGTACCAGGAAAATTTAGAACATTTGTATTGTTTGCTAGTTTTGCATGAAGTAAAAGAGAACTACCAAATTCTTAACAGTTAGCTGTGCTTTAAATCAAAAATCCCCCCCCCACTTCCCTCACCACTATCATTATTTTGGCTAATTAAGCCACTAACATACTCTTTAAAAATTCTTTCTGGCTTAAGTACATGAAAACTGTTAAATAAACAAAATGTACTGCTTCAAATAAATTCTATAATCATTCTGCTCCAACAGATGCTTTTCTCTGGCTTGGTATGTTTAGTTAACAACTGGCAGGATCTCAGAGCATTAGAGTATCAGAAACAAATTTTGTATTTTCTTTTTTTTCTTTTTTTCTTTCTTTTTTTTTTTTTTTTTGGTTTTTTGAGACAGGGTTTCTCTGTGGCTTTGGAGCCTGTCCTGGAACTAGCTCTATAGACCAGACTGGTCTCGAACTCACAGAGATCCGCCTGCCTCTGCCTCCCGAGTGCTGGGATTAAAGGCGTGCGCCACCACCGCCCGGCCAAATTTTGTATTTTCATGGCATGGTTTCACTAGATGGCTCTGGCTGGCCTGGAGCTCACTGTGAAGACCAGGCTGACCTTAAACTCACAGAGATCTGCCTACCTCTGCCTCCCAAGTGCTGGGACTAAAGGCATACACTACCATGCCTGGCTAGAAACAGATTTTATCTCCCTATTGAATACTTGAATTTAGTGCAAATTATGCACATGTGAACGTTAGAAGATGGGCTTAATCTCTTAGTCTTCATGGTTTCTAGTGACAGTAGTGGTATTTAGGATTAGAAACTTACCTGGGTATAAGTAACAGTTTGGGTTCTCCCTTGATTAAAAAGTAAGCAAAAAACAGGCTTGAGAATTATCAGAATTCTTGAACATATTTTAAGTCAGTTGAAATTTGAATGGGATAACTAGTCGTTTTGGGGTAAGTTTTGAGAGGGTTTGTTTTAAACATCATCCTTGTATCTAAGTGTAGATGACTTTTAACCATTGTGATACCACTGTACTGCATCAGCAGAGCACAGAAGCTTGTAATCTCAAGTAAAAGTGTTTTTTAGCCCTAGATGTGACATTATAACTGTAATTCAAACCAATTTAGCTATATTTTCAGTGTTTTGCTGAACACACTGAGGTAATATAATTATTTTTCTTCTTTGATCCATTCTGTAATCCTACAGAGTTTGAGTTGATGACCCAAAGTCCAGGCAGAGGTGGTATATGTCCAGAAAGCTGGTAATGAACGATGGTTCAAAGGAAAGGAAATAAGACACTGCCAAGTATTATGACTCATATACAGTTAGCCCCAAGGGAATGGTTACTCAGGAACTAAAGAGCAAGCCTAGATAGCCCATTCCTCTCCCATCCCTTAATCTATGTTTCAGGTATTTATTGGAAATTATTAGGAAAGAGGCCTGAGAAATTTATCAAATGATAATCAAAATTTGCTTTATACCTTCCTATGACTTTTAATTTCACTTTGACAATTAAGCTTTACTACTTGCAGTTGAGATTGCGTTCTGAAATACAGCTGTGAGACTAGTCACAGGTCATACAGGTCTACTTGTTTTGTTTTGAGAGGGTTTTTCTCTGTAGCCCTGGCTGTCCTAGAACTCAACTTTGTAGACCAGGCTGGCCTCGAACTCAGAGATCTGCCTGCCTCTGCCTCCCAAGTGCTGGGATTAAAGGTGTGTGCCACCACTTCCTGGTTACAGGTTTTTTGTTTTTGTTTTTCAATACAGGGTTTCTCTATGTAGCCCTGGCTGTCCTGAAACTTGCTCTTACAGGCTTTTATTGCCATTATTTTAAGGATCATTTTCATTGGGTATTAACAACGTCTTACATAGGGTCTCTTACCTCAGGGAAGATCGTTTACGAGCAACTCCTGTTATTGACCAGTTTTGGAGAATTATTTTGACACATCACATGTTAACTACCGAATGCAAAAAAGTATTGTTTAATGTAGTTACCTGCTGTCTGCTATGGAACATTTCTCTAGATATTTAGGACCTTATTAACAAGTAACATTTAGATATGAAATAAACTTCTAAGTTCTGTCATTAGTAATACTCATCTTGTCACTATAGTGATGGTATAATTTTTTATTTTAGAACATTAATAAAGTTTTGTCCTCATTTTGAACAATCAGTTGGCCCAAACTTAAAATATTCAAGTGCAAATCTTGTGCTTTTTTTCCCCCAGGATCTAAAGAAAGGTCTCCATCTTAATATTATAAAATCAGAGCCCTTGCAAAATTGGTTTAAATTCCACACATTTTAACGTAGATTTAAAGTTACCTTTTATAACAAATAGATGTGTATTCTAAGTTGGCTAGATGTTCTACTTTCCAAGACTATATCATTTAACAAAATTGTACAACACAGGCTTTTCACAATTCGATTTTTTTTCAAACAAGTACAACTCATGAAAATAGGCCATAGTAGTAAAATGTATATTTAAAGAATAAGATGACAAAGGGGAGATAGATCACTAATATCACAGTTAATTGCAAGTTCTGACATTCTTTGAGATGCCAAGTGTTTTAATTCATATTTAATGATGCTCAAATCGTGGAAATTTTAACATTTGTTCCAAAATAGCAGAAACTGTAAAAAAAATTGTGACTTATTGGATAAAATGCCATTACTTGTATATCTGACATTTAAAGTTTTTAATTATGGAGTTGACATGTTTTTGTAGTATAATACAATGACTATTCTCTTGTAAAAGAAAAGGAAAAACTAGTAAAGAAAAAGTTTTAGTTGATGTTATTTGCTTGTATCAATTACTAGTATTTTAAGATTTAAGCTATTGCGTACTTTCCTTTATACGTGCAGAAACGCCTCTGGAGCCTTCATGCCTGCTGTAGAGCAATAAAGGACTGAAAAGACTATCAGTATTTCAGGCTGGCTTGACTTTAAGCAGTAGTGCTAAAAACTGGAGAGTCTCCTCTTTGGAGGGAAATGCTACTTAGACTAAAACCAAGCATTAATAGTGTAAATATTTCGACAAAAAACTAGCAAGTACTTTAACTTGGCAGTGAAGTATTGCAGTTGTTATGTCATCCATAAGGCACTAGCTGTTAGACATCACTTTCTGATTTCATGGTTGTCTGTGTATATTACAGTTGAGAATGAATAATTGGTAACAATATAACAGTATAGTGTTCTTGAGCACACCTCACTGTACAGTATTTGAAGTTTTGTATTAATAATAAAACTAAGTTAATAATATATTACTGATTTCCCCTCAACTCTCCACATTTTTTTAAAAGTAATGTTCTTTAGTTTCTTGGAATTATACTTTAATATCATAATGCATGAACAAATAGTTCATTTAGTTTTATAAAAATGATTCTTAGCATAATAAAGTTGTTTTTAAAATGTCCATATATGAATTACACAGGAACTGTAATTTCTTTCCTTAATACAGATTTTAATATTAGATTAAATGGATCCAATCAGGAAAAAAAAAGCAAAATTTCTTTAGAAAGTTGGGCCATGTAATGCTTACTAAATATTTCAAAACAAGTTGTGTTCTAATAGAAAATTTGTGTTTTTGAAAAAGTACTAGTTATGGTGAGGAAATGAAAGAAAATGCAGAAAATAGCACCAAATTCCTTATTTTCATAGTTTACCTGTCAACTGTCCACTTATTTTAAGTTTTAGCATATTTACTTAGTATTTATTGTATCATAGTAGACCATTTATCTCTGTTTAGAACTGCCCTTGATGCCATACTCAGGTGCAAGTCTTAGCATACTACCTTCCGTGAAACCTCTTTCAGTTTCTTTTTGGGAAGAACGGCGGCATCACCCCTAGAGTTGTGAGGATGGATGAGTTATTACCTGAGCGTTAAAACTGTGCCTGGCCAGTGTACATTCAGGTACTTGCTGTGATGGGCATGCTTCATAGTGGTGATAGAGTTCAGCTGCCACTGAAGTGCAGTGCAGCCCTCCGTGTAGGGCATGTGTGTTGCTTACTAAATCTAGAATCTGTTGCATTTATAGTATGTTACTAATGAGTAGAAACTGGATGTTTTTACATCCTTATATTTCTATGGGGCTTTAGGATCTCGTTAACTATCGAGAATATGGAGAACTGACGTCATGTGCTGTGACCTGGATGAGCTATGGAGCTTTTAAAGGCCCTTTTCTGCTGTAACCTTAAGGGTTTACAGTTGTACCTCTGTGCTTTGACCATAGGTGCACTTGTTGAGAGTAGTGCTGATGCAGCAGGCACTGGGAACTAATAATTATCTTTGCTTTATGCTGAGACTGCAATCACAAACTTGGACTGGAGGTCTTCTATACGCATGCTATTGGTCACATACCATCAAGATAGAGCTATCAAAAGCTTCAGTAAATAAAGTAAGGTAAACATTCCACTTAAGATAGTTCATTATGGTGCTGGAGAGATGGCTCAGTGGTTAAGAGCATTGCCTGCTCTTCCAAAGGTCCTGAGTTCAATTCCCAGCAACCACATGGTGGCTCACAAACCATCTGTAATGAGGTATGGTGCCCTCTTCTGGCCTGCAGGCATACATGCAGACAGAATATTGTATACACAATAAATATTTTTTTAAAAAAGTCACAGATGTTTTTGAAAAAAAAAGATAGTTCATTACTGGTTTTATTTTTATTGACTGTCATTTCCCCAGTAAGTACAATCTGACTGAATAACTGTTTCTAATTAAAAATGTACAGAGACAAATTGAAGTAAGTCAATTGATTTTCTAAACTACGGTACATGGGGAGTGAAAAACAAGTTCTTCCAATTCATGCTCTTTGGAACAAAACCGGCCTTTCATTCACTTATGCTTTTGTGTGCATGTGTGCGCGTGCATGTGTATGCATGTATGTGTCTGTGTGATTATTCCTGTCTTGGTTTTATGAATAGAGATATAGATGAGATGTGGTCTGCCTGTAAAATTACTAATTTTTACATTTGATTTGTGGAATCAGGATAGTGTGTAGTCATAACTGTAACCATCCATTCAAAAACAATACTGTCAAAAGCCACACTTTCCTAGTGACTGGTGAAGCAGTTCTGAAAGACAAATTCCATGTGTTCTTGTGTAAATGGTGCAGTCAAGTAAAGACCACCCTTAAGTCTAAAATTACAGTGATAAGTCACTATAGCTATGAAGTGGTTCCTTTCGCTGGATTCAGACAGTAGTTTAAACACTTAGCATACAATGATGTAGTCCTTTGTGCTTGACTGTCAAGCTTACGCAGATTAGGTGGTTGACCCAAGAATTGTGGAACTGTGTCTCTGGACATGACACGGTCGGTACTATCTTGAAATAACCCTCACAAGTCTGGCTTCCTCATAGAAATTGGTTGGGTCTCAGGCTTTGCTGTAGCCCAAAAAGAGGTCTTGAGATAGTTTGATGGAGGACACAAGGCCACTCCCTTTGCTGAGGCTATGCAAGCAGTTGGTATTGTGGCTTATGCTCCTGTAATCAACCTCTCACCCATGTTCTTGTAAGTAAACCCAATGAATCTCTTTGCCAAGGTAGATTTGGGTGGAATCCTTTCTTAGGTCTGTTGTTGGTACTGTTTGAAGTGATAGTTTTTTTTTCCCCATATCTCCCTAGGAAAAGTCACAAAACACCAATGTCTTGTAGTTGAGTGGCATCTGGAATAAGCCCAAATGTTTATGACTCAATGCTACAGTCATAATTTAGCAAAGGAGTTAAGATATGGTCGTCCTAAGTCTTTTGAATATTATTTAAATCTAATTTAATTTTATGTTCACCAATTTAGTTTGAACTCATTTTAAAGTACAGAACTTGGCTTTTATTTCATTCCCTGCTAGTTTGCTTTTTGAAGCCCAATTTTCTACTCGAGTTCCTACTTTGGGTTGATTTTTTTTCTTACCTCCAAATGTTGGGGTTCTACAGAAAAAGGTTTCATACTTTCCCCAGTGATTAATCTGGGTAAATTTGAGAATCAATAGTGAGATAAAAGTCTAATAACCTCAATTTAAAAGTCCTAGATTAATTACTGATTTGCTGGATAGGTCTCTCGCTTTGGCAGGAGGGCTGTCCATGGGTCATGTTTCTTGAAGTGTAGTTTGTGTACTATATGCTCTTCTAGAATTCTGTAGAATCCTGTGTCAGGTACTTTGCAAAAAATAGTAATAGGTCTGGGGATGTAGCTTGGGTTGGTAGAGTTCTTACCTGGTATGCACAGAGCACTGGGTTTCATCCCTTAACACCACATAAACTAGACATGGTGTGCACACCTGTCATCCAAGTGCTTGGGAGATAGAGTGAAGAGGAGAAGAAGTGCAAGCCCCCCTCAGATACAGTATTTGAAGCTAGCCTGGGTTACATGAGACTGGGACAGTGGTTCTCAACCTTCCTAATCCTGTGACCATTTAATACAGTTCCTCATGTTGCAGTGACCCCTAATCATAAAATTATTTTTGTTGATATTTCGTAACTAATTTTGTTGCTGTTATGAATTGTAAATATATTTGGAGATAGAAGTTTGCCAAAGGGGTCATGACCCACAGGTTGAGAACCACTGGTCTGGAAAAAAAAAGCAATCATAAGGAATAATAAGTTTGTATGAGCAGTACGCACTCTTTGCTTTCAGTATGCTCACATTTTAGTGAAGGAAAAACATTAAAACAAGTAAGTGGACATAGAAGAGAGCTGGGAGCTGTGGTATACTCTAGGAAGAACTAAGCTGACATGCTAATGATTAGAGAATGCTTCCTGATCCCTTAGCTGAGACAGAATTATTAGGTCCTTAAAAATCAACTGTCAATGTTAACATGTCGAAAAAAATATTTACAAGGCCAATCCAACAAGCAAAATTAAGTGGAATTGGGTGGAGAGCTGTCTCAGAAATTAAGATGGGTACTATTCTTGAAGAATAACTGAGTTTGGCTCCTAGCCCCCACACTGGGTGGCTCACAACTGTCTTCTGCCTTCCTTGGGCACTAAACTTGTATACCCTCCCCCATAATTAAAATCTTTTTAAAAATGCTTATTTTCACCACACCGTAGACCCTAGTATTTCCTATATGGATGTGGTGATCATGGGAAAGAGGAGAATTTTGGGGCTGGAGAGATGGCTCAGAGGTTAAGAGCACTGGCTACACTTCCAAAGGTCCTGAGTTCAATTCCTGGCAACCACATGGTGGCTCACAACCATCTGTAATGAGATCTGGTGCCCTCTTCTGGCCTCCACGCATACATGGAGGCTGAACACTGTATACATAATAAATAAATAAATCTTTTTTTTAAAAAAAAAAGAATTTTGTAAGGCTTGTCAGAATACACTCTCTAGGGTCCAGCATGATAACTCAGTGGGAATGGTGCTTACTGCCAAGCCTGATTTGAATTCAATCCCAGGAGACCCATGGCAGGTGAGAATGGACTTCCATTTGTCGTCTGAACTTGGCACATGAACCATGCATGTGTGGGCCTACCCACGTGTGCTCGCATACACACACACACACACGAGCAAGTAAGTAAATGAGTAATAAGATGGTTGCTAGGGAAAGAGAAAACTAACAGATAATGAGAATTTGTACCGAGTGTATGAAAACTCATATACATGAGCTTTGGAATCAAAAGGTAACTCTGTTACTAAATATTTCAATGTATTTATACACATGCAAGCACACACACAAAAAGAATGTAAATGGCATAAAGCAAAGGTCAAATTAGGGCTTGGAACCCAACCCTCAGTTTTGTTGTCTTTTAAAGATGAAGTTTCATGTAGCTCAGACTGTATACTCAAAGATGACCGTGAACTTCTGATCCTCCTACCTCCACCACCTGTGTAGTGGGGTTACAGGCATGTGCCTATAATGTCGTGCTGGAGAATTGAATCTAGGGCTCCATGCATGTTAGGCAATTGTTCTACCAGCCAAGCTACATCCCTAGTCCAGAAACCTATCTCCTGATTTCTTTCATCATTAGAGAAGGATTATAGAGATTCACTTATAGCCCTGTACCAACGTCTCTCACCTTTTCTTGTTTCTCTTAAGTAGTGACTAGTAACCAAATGTCTGACTTAAGTTTCATTTAGGAAATTACTTTTCAATTTAAGATTATCATTATATGATATTTCTTATGAAATGTTATTGGACTCTTTAGTAAATGTTACATTTATATTACATATTTTAGTTCAGTGAGATGATATAAAAACCAAATTGTAAACTGAGCATGGTGGTACATGTCTCATCTAGCAAAAGGGAAGCTATGTAGAAAGATCGGGAATTCAAGGTCAGCCTGGACTATATAATAAAATTCTATGTTTAAAATACAAGTAAATAAAGAAAAGGGGCCTCGGGAGATGGCTTAGTGGTAAGAGCTTGTTCTGCTAGCATTAGGATCTAGGCTTGAGTTCCCACCACCATGTAAAAGCTGAGTATGGCTGTGTCTACCTGTATCCTGGCAATAGCGTGCACACAAAACAATATATAAATGACATGTTCACTTGATTACTTTAATACTACTTGTAAAGTATGTTTTAGATTAACTGTAAGTGAGAATTGATTATATTAATGAATAAGTTTTTCCTAGTCTATATAAATGCATTAATCTCTCCTGTCAGTCATCTTGAATTGATTGCTATTAGCAATCTCATCTCCTATGACTGTCATAGTACAGTATAGGTTAATCACCTGTAAATCTGAGAATCTGGTTTAATTGGGGGAGTTCTTTTTTTTTAAATATTTATTTATTATGTATACAATATTCTGTCTGTGTGTATGCCTACAGGCCAGAAGAGGGCACCAGACCCCATTAAAGATGGTTGTGAGCCACTATGTGGTTGCTGGGAATTGAGAGAATCTGGTTTAAAATGCTCCCAAATATGAACTTTTTTTTTTTTGGTTTTTTGAAACAGGGTTTCTCTGTAGCTTTGGAGCCTGTCCTGGAACTAGCTCTTGTAGACCAGGCTGGCCTCAAACTTGGAAAGATCCGTCTGCCTCTACCTCCCGAATGCACCACCACCACCCGGCCAAATATGAACTTTTTAGGCTGATATGATACCATGGGTTGAAAACTACACACCTGACTTTATGCGATGAGCCACAGTAAATCAGAAGTAGATGAAAAATATCACACAAAGTTAAATTCAGGTCACATATGTAAGAAACAAATCTCATTTTTAGCTTGAGTTTTATCCCTGAGATATTAAGTATATGTAAATATTCCTAAATCTGAAACATTTCTTCCCAAGTATTTCTGATAAAGCATACACAACCCACAGTGTTACTGTATGACCCACATATTGAAAGCATTCAGGTGGATTTTTTTAATTAACATGTTTAGGCAGTTGTACAATTACTATTCCAGTCAATTTTAGAGAATTCTCATCATCTCCAAAGAGATCTGTACTCATTAGTGCCCCGTTTCTTCTGATGACCTTCTCCTTAGGCAGTTAACTTGCTTTTTTGTTCCTCCATTAGCTTTTTTTAAGAAGATAAGATTTATGTTTTGAAAGATCCCCTGATACCTCAACTTGTGGAAGGTATATTGGATTGGACCTGACTGGGAGATCAGTTAAAAGTCTGGGGGAGAAAGGGCAGCTTGGACAGATGCACAAGTAGTTGGGGTGGAGAGGTGAGAATAACGGAACAAGATTAGATCCTTATTTGAGAGGCTGGCTGGCAGTGCTGCTAATTTAGAACTGGACACAGAAGTAACTACAGTTGGTGAGTTGGAAGTGAGTTCTACTTTGGGCATGGCAACTTTGTATGTTAGTGCTTCCAGAAGGAGAAATACAGAGTTATGGGTTTGGAACTAAGAGAAAATGACTGTTAACCACAGGATATAAGTGAAATCATGAGTGTGGATGGGACTGTCTAATAAAGTGTAGATTAAGAAGAACTAAAAATAAAAGGACAGACTTTACAAAGGAGCCTGGGGAGTGCAAACTATAGACAGGGTATAACAGAAATCAAAGATAAGTATAAATAGAGTATAATGAAATTGAAATAGAGTATAAATTTCTAATAAAGTACAAATGAAATTGAATACTATACAAACTCTAAGTAAAACAAAGAGTAATCCATTTTCTCCAAACGTCCAAAGTGATAGAATCTGGGCCATAGTTGCAAGAGTATGGTAGTGTTGCCAAGGTCAGTGTGCTAGAGGGTGGGAGGTTGATGGGGATCGAGGTCAAGATACTCTGCAGGAATTTGACTGAAAAGGAGAAAGGGAGGGGGCAGCAAAGACAAGATTGGCTAAGATGAAATCCATAGGCTATTTAGAACTTTTTTAAGCACTTTATTTCTTGCCTTGGTTTAGATATGCTTGGTATGTCCCTCAAGGATTCATTCATTGAGGCTTGGTCCTTAGAGTAGCTGTGCTGGAAGATGAAGCTTTGTAGAAGTCTTTTGATCATTGTGCCATGTCTTCAGAAACTTCTGGGACTCTTGCCTTCTGGATTTCTGTTTTTGATGTGATATTCTCCTATACTTATGCTTGGCATTTTGACCCTCTACAGTTAGGCTAACACTGTGGGCCAAACTCCTCCAGCTTGATCTTGGATTCTGAACTTCCAGAACTTTGAGCTAAATAAACCTTAGTATTTCATCACAGAAACAGAAGATGGAGCTAATGCAATGTTTTATTGACAATGTAGAGAAGAAACAGAAGGTCTCTTGCTGACCATAGAACTCATCAATTTGTCTACACTGGCTGGATAACAAGCAGGGATCATCCTGTGTCCACTTCTCCAGCATGGGGATTACAGGTCTACACTGCCATGCTTGGCATTTCACTTGAGTGCTGGGATCCAAACTCAGGTCCTGAGGCTTACACAGGAAACACTTTACTGAGTCAGTTCCCAACCCCTTCCAATGTATTACACACACACACACACACACACCCCTACCTACTTATTTTCTGACTCTGTGTCTGACTGTGTGTATGTGTGTGGTTACACCATGACCCATGCATATGTGGATGTCAGAGAACAACTTGTGGAAGTTGGTTCTCTTCTCTACCACATGGGTACCAGAATCAAACTTAGGTCATCAAGCTGGGAAGCACCTTAGCTGGTGAGGTATCTAGCTTGTCAGTTCCAATGTTTTTAGACAGTGTAAAAACAAGTTCATGTGTGAAAAGAGGTTAGGGTCTTGGCCTGAAGAATTAAAATAGGGTTTTCACTTATGCTAATGGTTGAAAATTACATGGAACATAGAATGCTTCTTCCTTGTGTAGTATTGTCTTAAACTTTACAAGAGACACATATTCCTACTCCCAGTACAACTAAAAGCCAGCAATTACCTTCATTAGTCATGATTTCTCCTGAAATTTCTAAAATTAATATTCCCTGTGGAAATGCCTAGATATGCCATCCATGGAGAAGACGAAGGCTGCTGAGAAGATAAGAACTGTTATTGTCTCTGATGAAGTAGAAGGTGACAGTGTCAGGATAGGATGGAGTTCAGCACTGAAGAGAAGCAGCACGCGCGCTCACGTGTTGGTGGACGGTATGTTTCCTATGAGCGAAATGATGGAAACCTTACTTTGAAGAGAGGGTGTGGTATAGCAGCATGCGCGCTCACGTGTTGGTGGACGGTATGTTTCCTATGAGCGAAATGATGGAAACCTTGCTTTGAAGAGAGGGTGTGGTATAGGTTGGCAAGTTATTTCAGATTTTGGATGTTGAGATTCTCTCTCCTGGCCTGGAGTTTCTGTCCTCCACCTTCAAATACTGGGTAGTAGAATTACTCGTTGCAATAGGGGCCAGCATATGAACACTGTGGAAGAACACTTTTTGAAGAGAAAGCATGATTTTTATTACCCCAGGCCAGAATGTTGAAAATTTCAGAGGATGTGAATTCATTTCCTACTGGTGCAATAACTGTTACTACAAATGTGTGACTCAAAACAAATTTCTTATCCTAAGGCTCTGAAGGTCAGGAGTGAGAAAAGGATCTCATTGAGCTAAAAGCAAGATAATAGTAGGGCTGCATTCCTTTCTTAGGTTCTGGGAGATAATCTGTTTTCTTGTTTTTCTGGTCCCTAGAAGTTGCCGGAATCCCTTGCTTCATGACCCTTTCTTGTGCTCCTACAGCCAGTAGTGGAACCTCTTTCTTCTGCATCCCTCTTGTACTCTTAAATTCTTCATGATCAGTGCCCCCAGGGCTAATCCAGATTATTCTCCACATCAAGATCGTCAGTGGAATCATTACTGCAAGATCCTTCTCACCACATAACATATGTATTCACGGGTTCTAGGGATGAGGACATGAATAGATTTGGGGGGGTCATATCTACTCCCCAAAATAGAGTAAGGAGACATGGGCTGAAACATTTCTCTCTGGCAATGTTTTCTTGAAGTTCGATTGCTTTTATTTTTAAACTTAAAAGCTGAACTAAGAATTCTATAGCTGCTTATGTTAGATAGTGTGACTTCTATTAATAATCTCCATCGAATTTTAAATAGTACTCTAAATGTAGAGATTAGTAAAAATATGGGGGAGGGAGTCAGGTTGGAGCAAGCATTTCTGTATCCAATTTCTAGTTCTCAGCTAAAGTTTTGTTTTCAAATATATAATGCGAAGTCTCATCGTTTTTGCTGGAGAACAAATTTTTTTTTTAGCATTATTAAAGCAGGAGTGAGCATATATCTCTTGTTATTAGCTTTTTGCTGCAGTAATGAGATACCCAAAAGGATTTACAGTCTGTGGTTGTTGGCCTTGTTGTTTGGGGCATGGTGAGAAAGCACATCACAGCAGGAGAGCACCAGGAACTAGGACAGAAGGAGAAGAAAAGGAAGGGGCCAGAGTCTCAAAATCTCCTAGGGTACACACTCCCAATAACCTCTCAATGGTTCTACCACCTGTCAACAGTATTGCTCTGAGGACCAAACCTTTCACACATGGGCTCTTGGGGACATTAGAGATCCACAGAGCAGGCATCACACCTGTGCTGCTGCTTTTTAGGGCTTTGAGTTATTTTTAGCATTTATAAAAAAAACATGAATTGATATTTTTAAGAGTCAAATAATACAAAAACATACAGTAAAAACTTTGAAACCTCTCTTGTTTCGTTTGATATTTTTCTCTATAGTTAAATATTGTTAATAATTTATGTAGTCCACAGGCTATTTTCTAGCATGATAGACACATGCTCACTACAAGTGTTTATTTATGTAAGTGATATCATCCTTATTGTAAGCCCCATTTCTATCTCTTTGCCCTGATCCTACTATCACTATACCTCATGTGCACTATATGTCTAGCTGAGCAGTCATAGATACTAAAGTATTAAGAGTGGAAGCTTGGCTCTCATTCTAGTCTGCCACTATCTACCCTTGGGCAAATTAACCTTTGGGTCTCCAATTTTCCAGGTTTATAAAATAGATGAAAATAATAATACCTACACTTCTCAGGGTAGTTAGGATTAAAGAAATTGTGAATATTATCTAAGATAAATGCATGTGAATCATGGGAAAGATCTTAGACAGAGAATAGCCATTTAATAGGATCTCAATTGTATATTACTTTTATTGGCTAAAGAACCATGTAAGTCAGTCTCTAAGTGTGAATGTTCCTCATTTGGGGTTATAATGAAATATACTACTATAAATACTCAGACATATCTTTTCTTCTTCCTTTACTGAATTATGCCCTAAGTTAAAATATCTGTCAAAGGCTGTGCATGATTTATGGATTTTATACATTATTGTTTTCTAAAAGAATTACATCAGTTTTTAATACCAGTATCAGGGAATTACTTAAATGCTGTTCTCAGAACTTAGGGAAAATTTGGACTGCAGGAGCTGTGACATGGCATTTCAAATATACTTTAATATATTTTATCACATTCTTTTTTTTTAATCTTATTTCCTTCTTTGGTTAAGTTTGCTTTATTTATTTATGTTTTATATATGAGTGCTCTGCATATATGCCTACATGCCAGAAGAGGGCACCAGATCTCATAACAGGTGGTTGGGAGCCACCATGTGGTTGCTGGGAACTGAACTCAGGACCTCTGGAAGAGCAGCCAGTGCTCTTAACTGCTGAGCCACCTCTCCAGCCCATTTTTAAAAAATATTCATTCATTTATTATATACACAATATTCTGTCTGTGTATATGCCTGCAGGCCAGAAGAGGACAGATGGTTGTAAGCCACCATGTAGTTGCTGGGAATTGAACTAAGGACCTTTGGAAGAGCAGGTAATGCTCTTAACCTCTGAGCTATCTCTCCAGCTATATTTTTTTTATCACATTCTTGTGTGCATGCATATTCCAATGCTTGGCTATCATTTGCATGCCTTCATTTATTCTACAGAGATTTCATTTATTGATACCTGTATATGTTCCTGTTTTAAAGGCTGGGAAGCTAGCTGTGATTAAAACACACAGATTTCATGGAAATGATTGTGCACACACTTCTATTAAAAGTCTAGTCTTGTCGGTACTACATTAACCAAAGCTTTTCAAATCAGAAAATATGGGGAGATCTCGGTCTTTCATCATAGAAGATGGGAAGAAGGTGCACCTAAGTCACTGGTGCATCTTCCTGGGAGAGGAATTTACTAAACAATTGAAAGATAGAGGATTAGTAAAGCTTGTACTGTGTGTATATGTATGTGTGTGTTAGTAGTCATAGAACAAAGTTGCTCATATATTCTAGGCAGTTACTCTGTAGGTGAACTACATCCTGAGCTCTGGTAAGGCAGTTAAAAATTATTTTTCATAAGCAAAAATCCCAGGATAGCCAAAACAATCTTGTACAATAAAGGAACTTCTGGAGGCACCACAATTCCTGATTTCAAACTCTACTACAGAGCTACAGTACTGAAAACAGCCTGGTATTGGCATAAGAACAGAGAGGAGGACCAATGAAACCGAACTGAAGACCCAGATATTAATCCACACACCTATGAACACCTGATTTTTTGACAATAAAGCAAAAAATTTCAAATGGGAAAAAGAAAGCATATTTAACAAGTGGTGCTGGCATAACTGGATATCAACATGTAGAAGAATGAAAATAGATCCATATCTATCACCATGCACCAAACTCCAAATGGGTCAAAGACCTCAACATAAAATCAACCACACTGAACCTCATAGAAGAGAAAGTGAGAAATACACTTGAATGCATTGGTACAGGAGACCACTTCCTAAATATAACTCCAGCAGCACAGACATTCAGAGAAACAATTAAAATGAGACCTCCTGAAACTGAAAAGCTTCTGTAAAGCAAAGGGCACACATGATCAACAAAACAAAATGGTAGCCTACAGAATGGGAAAAGATCTTCACTAACCCTACCTCAGACTGATCTCCAAAATATACAAAAAACTCAAGAAATTTTTCATCAAAAGAACAAATAATCCAATAAAAAATGGAGTACAGACCTAAACAGAGAACTCCACAGAGGAATATAAAATGGCTGAAAGATACCTAAGGAAATGCTCAATATCCTTAGCCATCAGAGAATTGCAAATCAAAACAACTTTGAGATTTCATCTTACACCTGTAAGAATGGCCACGATCAAAAACACTAATGACGACTTATGCTGAAGAGGTTGTGGGGTAAAGGGAACACTCTTGCATTGCTGGTGGGAGTGCAAATTGGTACAGCCCCTTTGGATATCAGTATGGTTATTCCTCAGAAATTTAGGAAACAACCTTCCTCAAGACCCAGCAATACCACTTTTGGGTATATACCTAAAGGATGCTCAACCATACCACAAGGAAATGTGTTCACCTATGTTTATAGCAGCATTGTTTGTCACTAGCCAGAACCTGGAAATAACCTAAGTGACCCTCGGCTGAAGAATCGATAAGGAAAATGTGGTACATTTTACAACGGCATATTACATAGTGGAAAAAAATAATGACATCTTGAAATTTTCAGGCAAATGGATGGATCTAGAAAACATCATATTGAGTGAGGTAAGCCAGACCCAGAAAGACAAATATCATATGTACTCACTCATAAGTGGCTTTTAGACATAAAGCAACGAGACTTTTGATGACTGTTTCTATTTCTTCAGCAGTTATAGGTTTGTTTAATTTGCTTATCTGGTCTTGATTTAATTTTGGTAAGTGATATTTATCCAGAAAGTTGTCCATTTCCTTTAAGTTTTCCAATTTTGTGGAGTACAGGTTTTCAAAATATGACCTGATGATCCTCTGCATTTCCTCCATGTCTGTTGTTATGTCCCCTTTTCATTTCTGATTTTGTTAATTTGGATATTCTCTCTCTACCTTTTGGTTAGTTTGGATAAAGGTTTGTCTATTTTGTTGATTTTTCTCAAAGAACCAACTCTTTGTCTCATTGATTCTTTTTATTGTTTTCTTTGTTTCTATTTTGTTGATTTCAGCTCTCAATTTGATTATTTCCTGCCGTCTAGTTCTCGTAGGTGAGTTTGCTTCTTTTTGTTCTAAAGTTTTCAAATGTTCTGTTAATTCACTAGTGTGGGATTTTTCCAGCTTCTTTATGTAGGCATTTAGTGCTATGAACTTGCCTCTTAACACTGCTTTCATTGTGTCTCATAAATTTGGTTATGTTGTGTGGTCATTTTCATTGAAGTTTAGGAAGTCTTTAATTTCTCTCTTTATTTCTTCTTTGACCCATTGATGATTCAGATGAGCACTGTTTAATTTCCATGTGTTTGTGGGCTTTCTGGAATTAGTATTGCTGTTGACTTCTAGTCTTAAAGCATGGTGATCTGATAAGGTACATTGGGTTATTCCAAGTTTTTTTGTATTTGTTAATGTTTGTTTTGTTACCGAGTATGTGATCAATTTTTGAGAAGGTTCCATGAGGTGCTGAGAAGAAGGTATATTCTTTTCTGTTTGGATGGAATATTCTATAGATGTCTGTTAAGTCCATTTGAGACATAACATCTTTTAGTTCTCTTATTTCTCTGTTCATTTTTTGTCTGTTTGACCTGTCCAGTGGTGAGAGGGGAGTGTTGAAGTCTCCCACTATCAGTGTGTGGGGTTTAATATATGATTTAAGCTTTCAAAGTGTTTCTTTGACATATGAAGGTGCCCTTGTATTTGGAGCATAGATGTTCAATATTGAAATTTCCTCTTGATGGATTTTCCCTGTGACTAATGTGAAATGTCCTTCTTTGTCTCTTTTGACTGATTTTAGCTTGAAGTCTATTTTGTTAGATATAAGGATAGCTACACCTGCTTGTTTCTAAGGTCCATTTGATTGGTATATTTTTTCCCAACTTTTTATTTTGAGGTGATGTCTGTCTTTGAGGTTGAGATGCATTTCTTGTATGCAGAGGAAGGATGGGTCCTGTTTTTGTATTCAATCTGTTAGCCTGTGCCTTTTTATGGGTGAGTTGAGTCCATTTACATTTAGGGATATTAATGACCAGTGGTTGCTATCTCCTGTTAATTTGGTTTTCCTTGTTGGTGATGTTATTTTGTGCACTTTTGTTTTCTTTCTTCTTCGGGATTTGCTGTAATTAGATCATCAATTGTGTGTGTTTTTGTTGGTGTAGCCATCTTGCTTGGGTTGGAGTTTTCCTTCTAGTATTTTGTGTAGGGCTGGGTTTGTTAGGTATTGGTGAAATCTAGATTTGTCATGGAATATCTTGTTTTGTCCTTCTATGGTGATCGAAAGTTTTGCTGGGTATAGTAGCCTGGGCTGGCATCCGTGGTCTCTCAATGTCTGCATAATGCTTGACCATGACCTTCTGGCTTTCATTGTCTCCACTGAGAAGTCAGGTGTAATTCTGATAGGTCTGCCTTTATATGTTACTTGTCCTTTTTCCTTTGCAGCTCTTAATATTCTTTCTTTACTCTGTATGTTTAGTGTTTTGATTATTATGTGGCGAGAGGACTTTTTTTTTTGATCCAGTCTATTTGGTGTTCTGTAAGCTTCTTGTATCTTCATAGGCATGTCTTTCTTTAGGTAGGGAAAGTTTTCTTCTATGATTTTGTTAA
>PVIU01023927.1:0-26460 GCA_004026605.1 Ondatra zibethicus | reverse complement strand
TGGGGATCCCAGGTGTCCACGGGCATGTCCCCAGCTAGGTATTCAGGCAGCAGAGGAGAGGGTGCCAGAACTAGCCTTGTACCATAGTCACATTGATGATTATCTTGATCACCATTATAGAAATTTCATCCGATGGATGGAGATAGAGACAGAGACCCACATTCACATCAGAGCAATGGATTGAGCCCCCAAAGTGCAGTTGAAGAGCAGAAGGTGGGAGAAGATGAGTTAGGAAGTTAGGACCGTGAGGGGCTGGTCCACCTACTGAGACAGTGTGCCTGAACTAATGGGAGCACACCAATCCAGCTGGACTGGGACTGAATGAGCATATGTACAAACCAGACTCTCTGAATGTGGTGGTAAAAGTTGGCAGATGGAGAACCCATCAACAATGACACCAGGACCTATTTCTTCTGCATGTATTATCTTTTTGAGAACCGATTCTTTTTGAATGCACTCCTTCCTAGGCCAGGAGGGATGGGGGTGGGCCTTGATCTTCCCACAGGGCAGGGCACCATGCCCTCTTTCAAGGAAGAAGGGGGAGGGAGGAGGGGTGGGGTGGTAGTGGGAAGGGACCGGGAGAAGGGGAAGAAAGGTAAAAATTTTATTTCTTTAATTATGTTTTTGAATGGAAAAAATAAAACAAAACAATGTATGGAAAAAAAAATAAAGCAGGGAGGATGTCAGGAAATCCTGCCCCTAGCTGAGGAACTATTTACTACAACCGATGGCTTCTGGGGGAGTGTGAATCAGTTATCCTCAGTAATGGAAGCCCCAAGAAGCTGACAATTTTCCACTGGATGGCAGTGTACCTGTGCACAACTGGCAGCAGTAAGCAAAAAGTACTAATAACAAATGAGATTGAGATTAGGATTGTGTATTTTAGAGGAATTTCACTTCCCTTGTTAGATTTATTCCATGGGAGGTTTTTTGAGGCTATTGTGAGTGTAGTTTTCTCTGGATCATTTTAATGTCAACCTGACACCATTTGGGGTCATGTAGGAAGAAGGAATCTTAGTAGGGAAGTCTCTACAGATTTGCCCTGTACACAAGTCTATAAATTATATTATTAACTCATTGCTGCTATAGGATCGTTCAGCTCACTGGGAATGATCCCTGCACTGGGCAGGTGATGCTGAACAGTAAAAAAGCAGGCTGAGCAGGCCATGAACCACCAAGCCAGTAGGCAGTCCTCCTCCACGATTTCTATACCAGCCCTTTACGTCAGGTCCTGTCCTGTTCAAGTTCCTGCCCAACTTTCTCTCAGTAATGGAATACGGTGTGGATTTTAATCCAAAATAAACCCTTTCCACCCCTACATTGCTTTAGGTCGTGATACTTTATCACAGCAATAGAAGCCTTCCCCAAGACAGGGCTGATGCCCAATATTTCAGTGTTTCTTAGTGGTTATAGGAAGAGTCTTCATTGTGTGCTATATTTTATTTCAGTTTTATGATCTCACTCATATTTGGATCCAAATGAGTTAATCTGATAGAAGACGAGAACCCAATGTTAGCTGTCAGAAGACAGAAAAATCAGAGGGAAGTGCATTCTAGGAAGAGTTGGTCAAGAGGACAAAGGCACAGCGTGACTTCATCGAGGAGTTTTGGATTCCTTCAGCACTTGCTGCTGGCTACACATACAGAGGAGTGCTATATAATACAGATATGTAAGATTTTACCATCAACAAACAAGATCTATGAGATGGTTGTATCAACTCACCTCTTCAGTCTATGAGTTTCCTAGAGAGAAGATACTGACGTTGCTTTGTGGAACTGAACTGAAATTGAGATGTCATTAGAAAGCAAAAGAAAGGAGATTGTGCCATCAAAATGGGGAAACAAGAACAACAATGTTAATAACGTTTTAATTGAATGTTCAACAGCCATAAAATAAAACAATTTTACATAAAAAAACAACACCACTGGATTTAGAGGTTCTGAAAAGATGAAACCATCTTTTCCTATCTACCACGTGTTTCACTAAATCCACTGTCTAGAAATGAAAATCATTTCATATCCAGTCTCATTTGTCACAAACTCTAGCATGCTGCCACATGCATACATTATATTTCTTATGTTGTATGCATTTTTGTTTGTTGCACAGGATCATTCTGTGAACTAAAACTACACTAAACATTAAAGACAAATACTGAAATTAAGGTCAACAAAATTTGGATAGTCCATTCAGGCCAAGAATAGTATCAACTGTTAGTCCTGAAATACATTCATTTCAAGGAAAACTTTATCACTGTTTTAAAAATATTAAGGAAGTTTTAAAATGAATTATAATGTTTATCTGAACTCTAAATCATTACAAATTCTCACATACATAAGGGGCTACACATTTCTGAAAACATTCATGGCCCATGAATATTTCTCCAAATACATGCATATAACCAAATGAGGTTCTTTCAACTAAACTTTTAACAGAGTGGATATTCTGGTTTCTGGATGTCCAGATGCAAATACATTTAGTTGCTCAAAAATTCTCCTAAATTATTTTTCTTATAAAGTAGTCATAAAAAAACATGTTGTATGCTAAATATCTCACATGGAAAATATCACCAATATTTTATAAGGCCTGCAGACAAACCTGTTGTTGGTAAGTGCAGCCCCCTCCTTCTTCTGAAGAAAGAGATTATTTGAAGGAGACGTTAGCTCTATTATTATGCCTACTGCTGTTGAACTTGGCTTTATATTCAAGAAATAATTGCCTGTGGTATTCTCTTGAGACTTCAATACAAGGAATTAAAGTTAAATATTGTTTTATGATGTAATTGTTGTTTCATGGAAAATGTGAAGGAAAGTTGCAGCATCTTTGGAAGTGTTTCCTGTGAGTATTAACTTTGATAATGTCCTCCGCCAATCTATTATTAGTAACTATTCTTATACATTATTTTTTATTAATGGAAATTCATGAAATATACTTTAACTTTATTTAATACAAAATTATTTTGAATTTCCACATCTCTGATCTTTTTGGAGTTTAACTGCGCTCTTATTATACTCACTAAAGTAGAGAAGTAATTGTGTTTTACCTCAAATCTACTGGCCATTTGACTACATATATATCAAAGGTACTAAAGAAAAATATTTCTTCATATTTATTGATAAATGTAATAAGAGTATAACTGCATCAGATGATTCTTATTTTCCTAGTTTCTCAAAGTAGGTAAATATGGCTTTTGTTTGTACAAATAAAGCTTGCCTGAACATCCGAAGGTGGAGCTAGTCATTAGATAACCATAGAGGTCTGGAGGTCTGAACAGACAGACAGGAAGTGATATGGCTAGAGGGACAGAGGAAGTGATAAGGTCGAAGGAAACAGGAACTCGGTCTTCTTTCAGATGGGATGTTGAGTTGGTAAGGGGGCTATGGTTTGGCTCCTTCATCTCTCTGATCTCTCAGCAGTTTTCCCTATATCTGACTCTAAGACCTATTAGGATCGTGCTACATCAGTGTCTTCTGAAATAAACCTTAAGTCACTGAGAGGCAAATCAAGGCAACAAAATTAGCCTATATTGTTTTGAGAGCCCATATTGTTTTGGTGCAGAGTATTTTCAAGTGGCCCGAAAACTTCTCAGTGGAGGTTGTTGCTTCCCTGTCCTGAGGAACGATGAGGATAACAGAAGTAACCAATGTTAACAAAGAGAACATTAAGGACTGAAGGAGGATATTGCTTATAAAGTTAAAAGCCAAGGTCAAGACACCAATTTTTGCTTTCTTAAACACAGTCTAACTCTTATTCTAACATTAATAAATAATAGGATTAATGTTTTTTATATTTGGAATTGTGAGCTTAGCTTTAATGAGTGAGCCATTTCTCCTGCAAAGAGGATAAGACCACGATGGAGACACACTTTGAAACAGTTTACTTGAGTTCACCAACTCCAGCCAGAGAGGGAAGGAACCAACATCAGACCTAACTAGACCTTCTGAGTGTGGGTGACTGTTGTATGGCTGGAGAAGACTGCAGAGCTACTGACAGTAACACCTGGACTGCTTGTGCTGGCCTTTTGGGAACCCATTCTCTTTGTTCAGCCTACATTTAGTAGGGAGAGCCTTGAACTTTCCCAAAAGCAATGTGTGTTACCCTGTCTGAGGAGTGGATGATGGTTGGGGGGGGTTGGTTGAGTGAATATGAGGGGAGGGAGTGGGAACTGGGACTGGTATGTAAAATGAAAAAAAAGATAGTTTATTTTCTTTTCAAAAGTAAAATAAATTATTAAAAATGTTTTTACTTGAACAAGTAAACATGAGGTGGAAATTGATATAAATCATCCTGGATTGTAGAAGTGAAGCGTGAATCAAGACTGCCTGAAGGAGCATTGATGAGGTAGTTGTAAAAGAGTGCAAGGGAATATTTTATTAAGGTCAACTACATAAGCAAAGAACTAACAGAGACTGGATATGCACTTAGAAGTGAACTACGTGCCTCGCTCTCACCAGATTCAAGATATAGTAGGAAAAAGTCAGTGATAAGTCATAAATGCAGACATTGATGAGACAGGTCAATGATTGTAAAGCCCAATACAGAGAAACACAAAGGCAAAATAACACAAAGGACTATAAACTAAAATGGATCCAAAGCTTCTTGGGTTATGACAGGCAATTAATATTTCCTGGATTCTTATAAGTAAATGTTATTTTTAAATACTTTTTAAAAACTAGATATTAAATGAAGTTCTAAAATAATACAGTGATATGAATATCAAAGAGTACAGGAAACCCCAAAAGACCATATATATATATAATATATTATATATATATATGGTATATGCTAGTGTATAAAGTCCAGGTACTTGGGTATAAATTGCTTGACAAAGTTTGTTATTCATTGTAAAATATCAGGAAGTTATTTTTAAATGGATCATATATTCTTTAAATTATGCTGTAATAAAGGTTTGCAATATTTAAAAAATAGTGCTTGTATCTTTAACTCATATTGGCTTAAAATGCTACAAATTAAAGAACAGTCATGAATACAACCATTATAAAAAGGCCTCATTCCTACTTTTGGAAATAGAGATTCAAAAAGATATGTGAATGATAAGAGTTATTAATAAATATCCTTGTGTAATAGTTATTTTCCATGCTTCATATTCAGCTACTATATTTGTCAATACATGGACATCAATATAGATCCTTAAGTTTTGTGAAATAAAAATTCTAGGAGAGAATTCTTTTTAGAACCTAACACTTTTCTGAGAGCTTCTTTTATATCCTTATTCCTCAGACTGTAGATCAGGGGATTCAGCATGGGAATGACCACGGTATAGAAAACTGTAGTTACTTTATCAACATCTACACTATTGCCAGAGTTTGGCTGACAATAAATAAAAAGGATTGTTCCATGGAAGACAATGATGACTGTCAGATGGGAGGCACAGATAGAAAAGGCTTTGCGTCTCCCCTCTGCAGAGTGCATCTTCAGGATGGTGACAAGAATTAACAAATAGGAGACGGAGATGATTACAATGGTGAGAATCTCATTGAAGTTGACAATGATGAACAGGAATAATTCATTCTTGGTAACATCAGAGCAAGCAAGACTTAAGAGAGGAGGCAGATCACAGAAGAAGTGGTTGATCACATTTGACTTAAACGATGGGATGTCAAGGGCTAAGCAGAGGTGAATCAGAGAACACACTGATGCACAGAGGTAGCATCCAGACACCAGCACCATACGAAGCTTTGGGGACATGATGACCATGTACAGTAGTGGGTTACAAATGGCCACGAAGCGGTCATAGGCCATCACAGCCAATAGAAGGACCTCAGTGACAGCAAAAGCACAAAATAAATAACATTGCACCAAGCATTCCAGGTAAGAAATAACCTTTTCCCTGTTAATGATGTTAGTGAACACCTTTGGCACTATTACAGAGGAGTAGCAGAAATCCACAAAGGACAGGTGGCTGAGGAAGAATACATAGGAGTGTGAAGTTGAGAGCTGACTTGAATCAGCACAGTCATGCCCAAGTTTGCTATGACGGTCACTCCATAAATGAGGAGAAACACCAGAAACAGAAAGAATGCCAGCTCAGGGACATCAGAAAAGCCAAGGAGAATGAGCTCTGTCACAGAGGTGCAGTTTTTCTCATCCATGACTGCCATATGCCAGTTTAGGAAAAACCCTGTGTGCTACTTCTGGGAAGAGAAAAAAAAATGAGATTTATGTTAACTGCAGAAAAACTAGAGCATTATTGTCAAGAATATAAGTTTAGAGTACAATCAAAACAGAGTTATTAACATTTCAAAATATTGGGCAGTTCAGAAACACTTCTCAGAAAACCTCTTTCATACCTGTCATTATAAGCCATGGATGGCCACATAAATACAGATAGACTGATATCTGAGGGTGGTGGTATGATTTTGCCTAAACACGTTCAGTGCTATAATATGACACATCATGGGATTTATCTAATCACAAAAAACTTTATTAAACATCTGACCTTGCTGTTTGTGGTTTATTTTGGCTATGTCATATACACAGTTGTATTACTTTCACTCAATCTAAGAGTATGAAATTTGAAACAAATTACCTAAAATTATACTTGGTGGTACTATAAAATTTCATCTGAAAATAATCCCTTGGAAAAATCCTGAAACTTTAATAATATTAAAAATTAATATTAAAATTTAGAAAAGTAATAAATTCAAAATAATTTTATTTTCAATTAAAACTACTTGGTTCACTACACTCAAACTCTATAATGACTCAGACATATGAGACAAACATTTTTGAATAAATTAATAAGAAGAATTACTAAAAATATTATTATGACAAAATATAAAATCTATATTATTCTAAAGATTGTAATCTCAGTGTTCTATAATGTAAAATCATATTAAAATTATCAAAAATCAATTTACTAAATTTTTAAGTTATATATACAAAAAGACTGTCAAAAGGAAGAATTGTTAAATTATGGTTCATCAGTACATAAACATTGAAAAATTAGCATGTGCCTTACAAATTATATCTTACACATGAATAACTGTAAAAGAATTATAGCATGCAAAGACATAAATGTAGGTATATATATACATATGTACATGTCATATGTACATATGTTATATAAATATGGCATATATGTGTCCTAAAATATAATTATGTAAATTAAGAAAGAAGTAAATGACAAGTTCTCCAGATTTTTAAAGTAAATTTTAGGGTAAAGAGTCTGATTTAAAAGAGTGAAAACCTATGACAGTTAAAACACAATCCCATAGTTGAGGTTATTTATTTCTCTTGACTTACTGAAATAAAAAAATGAGAACTATGCATATTTTTTTCAGTAATACAAAGATATCAGAAGAATTCAAACAAAAACATAAAGACTGGCATTTTCTTCTGTCTTGAACTAAGTTTAGTGAAATAGAAACCAATTAAGTTCATGTCTTGATTTCTTTGTCCACTGGGAGAGAGAGGGAGAGGGAGAAGCCTGGTTTGGATACACATCTTTAACCCCAGCACTTGGGAGACAGGGACAGGTGAATCCTTGTGAGTCCAGGCCAGTCTGATCTACAAAGCAAGTTCCAGAACAGTTGGGACTACACCAAAAAATCTTGTCTCAAAAAAAAATTAAAATTAAATAAAAAAGGACGGAGGCAGGAAAGAAGAAAAGAAGGAAGGAAGGAAGGAAGGAAGGAAGGAAGGAAGGAAGGAAGGAAGGAAGGGAGGGAGGGAGGGAGGGAGGGAGGGAGGGAGGGAGGGAGGAAGGAAGGAAGGAAGGAAGGGAGGGAGGAAAGAAGGGAGGACACTAACAAACATGCTAAATTGAGCAAGGAAAAGCCCATCAGGCCTCAACTCTACACAATGAACTAACTATAGATAGCAGACTAAAGTTGGAGCGGGAATGGTACTCTTGTCCAGGAGAGAACTCATCAATTGGCTGCATGGGGCTGAACCACCAGCCTGGAAACATACATACAAGTAACTCTATATGGACAGAACAGGTTATATTTAGGATTATAAATGTATATACATATATGTATGCAATGATAATTAGTGCAAATAGAGGCTATGGAAGGAGAGCTGGGAGAAGTATATGAGAGGGTATAGAGGGAGAAATGTAATTAAATTATAATCCCCCAAATAAAAGCAAAAATAATTTAAGAACATTCATTAAATATTTAGAATAAATAAGAAAAATGTGGTACATTTACACAGTGGAGTATTGCATCGCAAAAAAATAATGACATCTTGAGATTTTCAGGCAAATGCATGGATCTAGAAAGCATGTTGAGTGAGGTAACCCAGGCCCAGAAAGACAAATATCGTATGTACTCGCTCATAAGTAGCTTTTAGACATAAAGCAAAGGAAACCAGCCTACAATTTATAATTCCAGAGAACCTTGACAACGAGGACCCTAAGAGAGACATACATGGATCTAATCAATATGGCAGTAGAAAAAGACAAGATCTCCTGAATAAATTGAAGAGGGTAGAAGGGGAGGGGAGAGGTAGGGAGAAGAACAGAGAAATATGTATAGCTCAATAAAATCAATAATTTAAAAAAATAGGAAAGGACAATTAAAGAGTCAGAAAAGTTTTCTTTTTATTGTTTATTATTATTATTATTATTATTATTATTATTATTATTATTATTATTATTATTATTATTTGGTTTTTTCAATACAGGGTTTCTCTGTTGCTTTGGAGCCTGTTCTGGAACTAGCTCTTGTAGACCAGGCTGGTCTCGAACTCACAGTCATCTGCTTGCCTCTGCCTCCTGAGTGCTGGGTTTAGAGATGTGGGCCACACTGCCTGGCCTGGAAAACTTTTCTTGATGAGATTGAAAAATCTGCGCTGGAGAGATGGCTCAGTGGTTAAGAGCACTGGCTGCTCTTCCAGTTCAATTCCCAGCAACCACATGGCAGCCCACAACCATCTGTAATGAGATCTGGCGCCCTCTTCTGCATGTGGACATACATGGAGGCAGAATGTTGTATACATAATAAATAAATAAAAAAGATTGAAAAATCTTAGAAATCAGGTTTGTAATATTTTCTGCTGATAACATAAAGTTATCTTATGATAATTTCAAATTAAATTGATCATAAAGCACTTATCTGTTTCCAAGCAAACAAAGTTCACAAGACCTAACTGCATGACTAGTTTATAGAGACAGTTCAGCACCCTGATTTGCATTTCCTATAGCAAAAAGAAGCTCATCCTTTGCCAGAAGTTATAGATTTCATGAAGTAAGTTGGTAAAAACAAAAAAGAGAGTATAAGACACACACACACACACACACACACACACACACACAAAGAGAGAGAGAAAACACAGAAACATAAAGAAAAACAAACAGGAAAACAGAGACAGACAAAGGCAAAAGGCTTTCTTACATTTCTGTTGTCTGAAACTTCATGCTGAAAATGCTTGCTATTAGTAGAATCTATTCTCATTTATCATCAACTGTCTCTCCATAAAACACCAAGTATCTTTCCCCTGTCAATTGTAAAGTTGAAGCATTCTCATGTGCAACCTGCATTAGAACACAGGAAAGAAAGACACATTTTAAAATGAAAATTTCAATAAGATGTGTCCATTTCCAAATTCAGATAATTAGAGCCTTCTGCTTTTGAGTAAACCTGAGACATTTCTTCCTAGCATGGGAGATTTTAAACATTTCTCATAAGCAGTTTATTTTGTAAATTAAGCTCCAGGGAAAAGGATCCATTACATAAAGCAAAAACTAAGTTCTGTGCCATAACAGAGGTAATAAAGTTGAACTAAAGATGTATGTCCTGGAAGATTAAAAATTATTCTCTCTGGAACCAACCAGGTTTAGGGAGCTATTAAACAGCAAAGGCAATAAAGTTAAAATAATATAAAGTGTATGTTAAAAAATATCATTTCAACTGAATTTTACCATTATAAAAATTAAATGGCATTCCTTTAACCAGAGATTATTTTCAAATAAAATGTAAAATATTAATGAGTTGTTCTTGTGTCTAAGTCTATTGACCCTACTAATAAGCCCCTTACTTTTTGCCTAGATAAAGATTTTCTGGAAATTTCTGGAAATCTCATGAACAAAACACTGAACTTTTACATAGAAAGAAAATATTTAATTTTATGAACCCAAGGGACCTAGAGATTTACCTTATAAGCAGTAAACCTATCCAATGACTATTATTACTAGCAATATTATCAAATCTATGTTTCCATAGGAAAGATTTGCAATGTAATTTCAGAAGCCACAGAAATTCTTATAAAGACACTTGACTGAGACTCTTGAAAGCACCCTCAATTAGGTGTGGTTTATTCATTGTCTGAAAATTAAATAAATTCCAACGCTGCTTCCTACTGACACATTAGACAATTCTTTTCTGCAGGGAAGTGAAGACTCCCAGCTTTATCTGAGAGATCTCTGAGAAGACATCTTAGGCAGCTACAGAGAGCAGTGTGACACGTTGGCTTCTGCCTCACTGCTGTGGCTAAGAATCAAAGCTCAGTGTTCTCACTATAAAACAAACTTGAATTGTATGCAGAACAAGTGGATTGCTGTGACTTGATAACTGAATAATGTACGTGTGCAATCAAAATATCAGAATTCCTGAAATATGTATAACTATTATGTGTATATCAAACCAAAAATAAAATGTCTAACTTTCACATATCTTAAAATATACGAAGTGATCAGTCCTGGAAACATACAAGCAACATTAATTTAAATGTGCTCAGTATGTAATATGTGCGTGTGTGTGTGTGTGTGTGTGTGTGTGTGTGTGTGTGTACTATAATTCACACTGCATGAGTATTTCTCATAAAGTTTTCCTTTATCATATTGTTAGGAAACATTTTAACTCACAGCTGGGACAACATTCTATTGATTAGAAGTGGATAATAATAACACACACTTAGATTCTTCTAAAGTTTGTATCAATATTACTTCATTTAAACTTTATCATAATCAACAAAAATATAGTGTAGTTTTTGTACTAGACTTAAAAAGGAAAAACAGTGACAAATCGTTGCTCTGCCTGGGTGTTCTTCTGGCTTTGAAATGTCAGTCTAGGCCCTGCTGCTGCTGTACTTTTCTCTGTGTTGTTAGATGGATGTAACGCCTTTCAAGATGTCCATGTGCAAAACATCATGTCAAGCAAAGTAATTTTTAATCAAAAGCATTCCAAAAACACATCTTAAAAAGACTTTGGGAAGTCTACCAAGATGTTATATGCTGAATTATGTTCAGGTATAAATACTGATGGTGATAACAAGGGATTATTTGAAGTATCAGCATTGTTGTCAGGAATGTTTTAAACTTTAAACTTAATAAATAATGCTGTGGATGCTAGTATTTATCTTAGAAATGTTCATTTGATGATTACCACATAAATATCAAATTAAAATTTATGAGAGTAGGAAACAGAAGCAGTAAATTGAATTGTGAATACAAAAAGCATGAAAATTTTAGAAGAAACTTGAATGGAATAATAATTATTGGCATATTTGTATTTCTTAAGTTTCAAAAATTAAGAAATATGTAATTAATACCTTTAAAAGCATATATCATACATAAAATTGAAGGGCTTTATCCAATTATATTCATAATTATTATCCTATTTTATTATCCTATTCATAGGGTGAAAGAGTTTTAAATCTTTAAAAACCATTAGCATTCCATGGAAGTAGGATTGTTGTATTTGCATAGGAGCCTCACTTAAAGTAGTCAAAAGTATCATTGAAAATTAAGAGTTTGCATTTCATTCTTTTAAAATGTCTCTCATTCCCTAAATATGGTTGATATAGTACTATCATCTCATATTAGTCAGGATAAGGTGATTTTATAACATGGAATTGTACTAAAGAAAAAAATTTCTTTATGGTTTTCTGGCCAATTATATGCTTTGAATACATTATTTTAAGCTAACCCACAAAAATAAATATACATATATCTAATCTGAAACACTACAGTTGAGTCTTTTATGCCACCCTTCCGTCTTCCCCCAGGTTCTAAATTACACATTGCATTTTGTCACCTCAGCAGGATAATTTGCCTCATGGTGTCTCATGGAAAAGATAAGGTGTATTAATTAATGGTATTCTGGAGAAAGCAGTAGCTTTATCATATAATTTTCCTAAATAGACTTCTTTCTCTGTATCATATATTACTTAAGTGTAAAACATAAAACATGTCACACATGTTTTATGACTGTAAACCAACACAGGATAAATTTAGAGCAATGTTAGAGAAATAATTTTATGGTATATATCCAGACATAAGGAGAACAATGCACTCTTGTTGAGGTGCAAACAGGTAAATGTGTTTCCTGCATTCTACAATTGAAGCTACTAAGATGTTGACTGAATTTCATTTTGTTGCTGAGAAAATTTTAAATTCATTGGGCTGAAGTAGTGGCTGGAAATTGTGCAAAGAGCATTCCCCAGGGGTTTTCCACCACAGCAGGGAAAAGTAAATTAACGACAGTGCTAAGAGTCAACATTTATTGTAGCACTATTCACAGTAGGAGAAACGTGGAACTAGCATAATTGTCTACTAATTGAGGAAGGGATTAAAATGACATGTTTTATACAGTGGAATTCATGTAATAGGCCATTTGTAAGAAATTCGTGTAATCATATTAAGAGTATTAAGTCAATCTCAGAAAGATAAACAGTGTATGTTTTCTGTCATATGTGTTTAGAAACATTTAATTAGGTACTTTTACAAACCTTCAAAAGTAAATTAATGAAGATGAATTTAATGGCAAATAAAAATCAGAGTCAAGACACCAACCTGGTTTCCCTAAACTCCAGCCCATTGCTTTAATAACATCATAGATACAAGGAGAAAGTCTTCTATCAACAACTGAATGTACTTTACAAATTGGAGTAAATGCTAAGGTATAATACAAAACTGTTAATGATATAGACAGAATTGAAAAGAATGTGGCTGAGAAACATGGAAATTTGGGAAATGAAAGACATTGCATCATCATGAGAATTGTGAGTTCAACTATGGGCCATGGATGGATCATGCATGACTATATATAGACAATATCTAGGTAAAGATACTGTCTTCAGGTTCAAAGTCACCGGTGAAGTATCATGCTCCAGTGGATAGTTTCAAACCCATGATCATACAGATGACCATGACTGAACTTTGTGAGTCACAAAATACAAGATAAAAATCATGAACATGGGAAAGAGAAATGCAGCAAGAAGCTAGTATAATGGCCAAAGAGCTTGCAGCGAATGGGTTGACAGTAATGAGAAAGCAATATATGTATATATTTATACGTATATGTATATGTAAGTATGCAGTCAACAAAGAATAACTATAATGAAATGGAAACTATGTGTATATAAGAATAGAGGATGAAGGAGGTGACGTCAATTATTTCACCAGTAGCAGTGTTAGCATGAGCACAGAATTAGATATAAAACAAGTAAAGAGACATTCTACTAACTTTCTCTACAATGACAGTACTTAATTGACATAATGAAAATGAGCTGGAAGCATTTATTTTCTAGGAATTCAAGGTTTCTTATGAATTCTTTATGCCATGTAAACAGACTATTGAGATGACTCAGCACTTATAATGCCTATCTTATCTTTTAGATGTCCTGAGAACCATAATAAGGACGCACATGAGGTGTCTCAGAAGACCCAAGATTCTTTTGTTCTCTCTGGACACTATGCACACATGCACAGATCACATACAGAGTCAAACACATCAATAAAATTGAAAAACATTATTTGCATTATTTAATATTAGTAAAATATTTTTTATAGGACAGCATATTATCTAATAGTCTCAGAGCAATTGTGGTATCTTTTAAATGTTATGCTTGTAAATTTAAGAGTCACAAAATGGAAAAAGAAAAGCACATAACAGAGTCACTCTGAATTGCCTTGTTTCTTCTCTTTGTAGCCAAACCTGGTTTAATATATTAATCCCACTGCCAGTATCTATCCTAGAATTCTGCACACTGACAATACAATGTTCATTAGGAATATATCTTAGAGTTTAAAACTTTCCTGAGAGCACCTTTCACATCCTTGTTTCGCAGGCTGTAGATCAAAGGGTTCAGCATGGGAATCACTACAGTGTAGAACACTGTGGCCACTTTGTCGGTATCCTCACTGTTTTCTGAAGTGGAAGAACAATAAATGGATAGAATTGTTCCATGGAAGATGGTGATGGCTGTGAGATGAGAGGCACAGGTAAAGAAGGCTTTGCGCCTCCCCTCAACAGAGCGCATTCTCAGGATGGTGATGAGGATAAACAAGTAGGAGGTGAAGATAATCACAATACTCATGCTCTCATTGAAGGTGGCTACAACAAACAGCAGCACCTTATTAACAGTGACATCAGAGCAAGCAAGCCTTAAGAGAGGAGGTAGATCACAGAAGAAGTGGTTGATCACATTTGAACTAAATGATGGGATCTCAAGGGCTAAGCACAAGTGAATCAGGGAACACACTGATGCACAGAGGTAGCAGCCAGACACCAGCACCATGCGGAGCTTTGGGGACATGATGACCATGTACAGTAGTGGATTACAAATGGCCACGAAGCGGTCATAGGCCATCACAGTCAGCAGGAAGATTTCAGTGATCACACATGTGCAAAACAGATAGAATTGGACCATACATGCCAGGAACGATATGGCTTTGTCCTTAATGAAGATGTTAGCCAGCATTTTAGGCACAATGATGGAGGAGTAGCAGAAATCCACAAAGGACAGGTGGCTGAGGAAGGAGTACATGGGGGTGTGAAGCTGAGAGCTGACCTGAATCAAGGCAGTCATGCCCAGGTTGGCCAAGACGGTGATGCCATAAATAAGAAGAAACACCAAAGAGAGGACAACACTCAACTCAGGGACATCTGAAAATCCCTGGAGAATGAACTGTGCCACAGCAGTGCAGTTTCCCTCAAACATGTGCTCCATTTAAAAGTGGTTGGAGAAAAGAACTATATCATTCTTTATTGTGTGATTTAAAATGTAATATAACCTCTCTCCTAGAAACAGATTCTGAATGCAGAGTTGTAGTAAATATCTATAAAGATATAAGAAAATGTTTAACTGTATTTATCCTTTACTTAGGCCTTGATAATAGAAGTGCTTAAAGTCCACAGTTTAATTCAGAAATCACAGCAAAATGAAAATCTTGCATTGTACTTGATTATCTTATTAAGTTTTGTCAAAATTGTAAATATGAC
This sequence comes from Ondatra zibethicus, assembly GCA_004026605.1. Lineage (NCBI taxonomy): Eukaryota > Metazoa > Chordata > Mammalia > Rodentia > Cricetidae > Ondatra > Ondatra zibethicus. The sequence goes on along the minus strand of PVIU01023927.1, from coordinate 11,275 downwards.
CTTAAATTTAAAAGCATCATTAATTATTACTTGTTAGTTAACTCATTTATCTCTAAAATTCAAGTTCCATTCAACCAGAATACTCATCAGCCAATCTTTTAGATACTAGGACCCTGGGAAATGACTTCTGCATTTGGAGCTAGCCTCTACTATCTCCAGAAAAATTTAGATAACTGATGTCATGAGTTATTGGCTCTCCTAAGATGTTTGAAAATAAAAGAACAGGTTTAGTTTCTAAGTTATCAAATGTCTCTGTGAACTAATCAGACTGATTTAGTTAACTTTAGGATTTGTTTCAAGCCACGGTTCATAGAATAAATATTTTTGTGTGCCAAAGTTCTTTTTATATTCATAACTCTTTAGCTTTTTAATTAAAAACCTTTTAAAAACAAATATGTTGCATTAAATGTTTTGGGAAAATAGTTAAAGATGCAGAGCATGTCATTAAGACAATTGGCTACTGATAAATATGAGTTATTTAAGCTATTATAATTTATAAATCAACTGTATATTGAGGGTGAATAGAAAAGTTTGTTAGATATAAAAATATATCACTTAATTTGATAAACTTGTTTAATTTAATTGCACAGAGTAGGAGAGAATGGAAAAGGAAATTAAAATCAAAATGGATATAGGACAAACATTGTACACATAAACTACATGATTTTGTTTTGCCTCTGAACATAGATAATTTTATTCATATTATTATTCAATAAAGGATTTATAACATGATCAGATTCTAAAGCAAACGTGCAGGCTATAGCTGTGAAGGAAGTTGGGATTATTTAAGAACTTGAAGTTCAAATATGTAGAAAGTCCCTTCATTGTGCACTTGTCCTGATCCTGATAGAAACATTCTTGAGGCACTAATAAGACTTTTGTGGAGGAAAGAATATAGAGAACACTAAAAACAAGCTTTTCTTAATTTATCACCCGATTTATAAGACATGAAGATATATTCATTAAGACATCTAATTTTCAACACATGCAAATGTTATGTTTTGACAGGGATTCATTCCTCAAATGTACAAGAAAAGTGAACATTTTTTTCTTTCTCTGAGTTCAAAAGGAAATATAATTTTTAAAATGATTTACCATTTAAAAGGCTAATGATGGAAAAATATATTTCTTATTGCCTCCCAAGCACTGCTTCTCTACTAGTAAGGAACGTGACGCAAGAGAACATCTATCAGTGCCCAAGGACAGTTTCTGCTGTCACAACAGGAAGGGAGTCTGGTGATGCTTAATGGAAAAGGCTGCAAATCTCCCCATTATACTTTAAATCTCACACTAAATACATTACACAAGGTATGATCTAGACTAAACTGTCGCTCGGCCTACAGTTGGGAAAATTGCATGAGTGACATATCAAACGTCTTTTCTTAATCTGAAATAAATCCTCTCTTCTACTTCAGACTTGGTTCTTATGTCTATGCTCCTGCATGAACAGTGCTGAGGGTTATTTACTGTTACTCCCAGTGTTTGATTGACTGGGAGAAAAATACTATACAGCATCTGCCAGATGAGGGGGTGAGGTTCTCAAGAGTTAGAAATAAATAAAATGACAAAGAAACAAACAGCCAAGTTCATACGTTTCCCTCTCAGACCGGTAGCTGTCCTATGTCTTTCAGCAGAGCAAACAGCATTTCTTCAGAATTAACCCTTACCCAGGAAGGAGTATATTCTCCTGTTTGCATTCTCATAGCATGATATGTACTAGTACACACTCTAGCATCAAGGTGTAAAATTCAACAAGTTTAAAGTTCTGTAGTCTTCCTTTAATTCCAGTACTTGGGAGACAGAGACCACCAAAACTCTGCAAGTTTCAGACCAGCCTGGTACATAAAGGGAGTTCCGTGATACCAGGACTGTTACACAAAGAATCTCTGTCTCAGACAAAATAAAAAATCAAAACATAAATAATAAAACAGAAAAACCCTTTTTATACATTATAATGATAAAATTATTCATTGAGGAAGATAATTCACCCTTTAAGATCTCAGAAACTATTATTTTAGTGTATTCCACCACAGAATAATGTATTTATATAGATTCAACTAACCAACCTTTCAAACATACTTTACATGCCATTCTCTGCTCCTGGTGATATTACTACAGAAAATGCTACAGTTTTTATGTGTGCGTATCCCCAAAGCCTTCTGAAAACAAGCACCTATCTCTGTGGAATATCAGTGTGACAGCAAGGAAATCACTCCCTCTTGAGATTCAATTATAAGTATAATGAGATATAAAGTGGGGAAATTAATCAATGTGGATCAGTGTATCATAAAATAACATAATTTAATTCAAGTTTCTTTCTTTTTTGGGGGGGTGGTGGTTTAGAGACAGGGTTTCTCTGTAGCTTTTGAAGCCTGTCCTGTAACCAGATCTTGTAGACCAGACTGGCCTAAAACCCAGAGAGATCCGCCTGCCTCTGCCTCCTAAGTGCTGGGATTAAAGGCGTGCACTAACACTGCCTGGCTTCACGTTTCTTGATGAACAATGAAAATTACTCCTGAGCATTACCTTTGTGTTATATGTGGATAGGTGGCATAAGACATGTTTTCCACATTTGATCAGTCCCCTACAGATACAATAAAGGGTGACAAGTCACAACAGAGTTTCCCCAAAGGGCAGAGAGATGGGAATACTGCTGAGTCTTCTCTACATTTTACATAATAAACATAGAATAACTATTGTCATAATCCAAGTTTATAAAACTGAGTAAGTTTGACATTTCTATGTCACCTTTACAAATAAGGTGACTAAAACGTAAGCAGATGAAGCCTACCCTTAGCTAAAAAAATGTGATCTCTGTTAGAAGAAACTCTATTAGTTCTTTTTACTATTATTTTAAATTTTTATTGAGCTGTACTTTTTCTTTGCTCCCACCCTTCCTCCCGCACCCTTCTGCCTTATTCTGTGACACCAACACTCGTAATTTACTCAGGAGATCTCATTATTTTCTCCTTCCAATGAGATCCATAAATGTTTCTTGTAGGGCCCTCTTAGTTGTCTAGATTGTCTGGGGTTGGGGACTTTACGTTGGTCATTTTTGCTTTATGTCTAGAATCCACTTTTAAGTGAGTACATATTATATTTGTCTTCCTGGTCTGGATTACCTCAATCAATATGTTTTTTTTAGATCTATCCTTTTGCCTGCAAATTTTAAGATGTAGAACTCCTTTGTGTAAATGTAGCACATTTTCTTTATCCATTTTTAGTTGAGGGGCATCTAGATGGTTTCCAGCTTCTTGCTATTACAGTAAATAGAAACAAATAACAAATAATGCTGCTATAAACATAGTTAAGCACAAGTCCTTGTGGTATGATTGAGCATCCTTTGGGTATATCCAACAGCAAAATTGCTGGGTCTTGAGGTAAATTGTTTCCTAATTTTATGAGAAATTTTCATATTAAATTCAAAGCACTTGTACAAGCTTGCAATCCCACCATTAATGGCGGAGCCTTGCCCTTACCTCACAGCCTCTCCAGCATAAGCTGTCAGTGTTTTTACCTCACAGCCTCTCCAGCATAAGCTGTCATCAGTGTTTTTGATCGTGGCCATTTTGACAGGTGAAAGATGGAATCTCAGAGTTGTTTTGATTTACATTTCTTTTATGGCTAAAGATGTTGAAGATTTCTTTAAGCGTCTTTCAGCCATTTGAGATTCGTCTATTGATAGTTTTCTCTTTAGGTCTGTATCCTGCTTTTTATTGGATTATTTGTTCTTTTGATGTCAAGTTTCTTGTGTTCTTTGTATATTTTGGAGATCGTTCCTTTGTCCCATGTGGGGTTGATGAAGATCTTTTCCTATTCTGTAGGCTGTCATTTTGTCTTGTTGACCATGTCCTTTGCTTTACAGATGCTTCTCAGTTTCAGGAGGTCCCATTTATTAATTGTTTCTCTCAGTGTCTGTGATACTGACGATATATTTAGGAAGTTGTCTCCTGAGCCAATGCTTTCAAGAGTACTTCCCACTTTCTCTTTTATGAAGTTCAGTGTGTTTGGTGTTATGTTGAAGTCTTTGATCCACTTGGACTTGAGATTTCTGCATGGAAATAGATATAGGTCTATGTGCATTCTCCTACATGTTGATATTCAGTTATGCCAGCATCATTTGTTGATTATGCTTTCTTTATTCTATTTTATAATTTTAGCTTCTTTGTCAAAAATCATGTGTTTGTAGGTGTGTGGATTGATATTTGGGTCTTCGATTTGATTTCTTTGGTCCTCCTGTCTGTTTTTTACACTAATACGAGGCTTTGGTTGTAGTCAGGGTTTGTGATGCCTCAAAAAGTTCCTATGTTGTATATGATTGATTTGGTTCTTCTGGGTATTTTGTTTTTCCATTAGATGTTGAATATTCTTCTTTCAAGCTCTTTGAACAAATTTATTGGGATTTTGATGGGCATTGCCTTTGGTAAAATTGCCATTTTTACTATGTTACTTCTACCAACCCAAGAGCATGGGAGAATTGTCCATTTTTCTGTTTGTCTTCTTCAATTTATTTCTTCAAAGATTTAAAGTTTTTGTCATACAGGTCTTTCAATTGTTTGGCTAGGGTTATGTGAAGAAATTTTATGTTATTTCTGGCTATTGGGAAGGTTGATGTTTCTCTAATTTCTATCTCAGCCCGTTTGCCATCTGTATAAAGGAGGGCTACCATTTTTGTTTTGTTTTGTTTTTTGAGTTAATCTTGTATCCTGCAACATCACTGCAGGTGTTTATGAGTTGTAAGAGTTCCTTGATAGAATTTCTGGGGTCACTTATGTATACTACCATATCATAAGCAAATAGTGAAAGTTTGATTTCTTTTTCAATTTGTATCCACTTGATCTCCTTTTGTTGTCTTATTGTTTTAGCTAGACTTCAAGTACTACATTGAATAGATATGGAGAGAGTGAATAACCTTGTCTTATTGCTGATTTCAGTGGGATATTTTTGTGTTTCTCTCTACTTAGTTTGATGTTGGCTATTGACTTGCTGTACATTTCCTTTATTATGTTTAGATGTGTTTCTCGTATCCCTGCTTTCTCCAAGACATTTGTTATGAAGGGGTGTTGAATTTTGTTGAAGGCTTTTTCAGCATCTAATGAGAAGAACTTTTTCTTTTAGTTTGTTAACATGGTGTATTACATTGATAGATTTTACTATTTTGAACCCTCCTGCATTTCTGGGATGAAGCCTCCTGGGTCATCTGTATTAGTATTTTGGATTTTAGCACAGCTGCTGAAGTGATACGGGGAGAGTACTCTTCATGTACTTTCATGGAGTCACAACACTCACACCCATCTCTACTCATATTTGGTCTTTTCCTAAATATAACAATGTTGACTTCAAAAACATGTGTTCAAAGTAGTCTGTATGAGAGTAATGAGAGTAAAATAATTCTTAATTCTCCTAGTCTATATATGATTGCCTCAAACTAATATGAGAATTTCTTATGAAAGAAAATTTCAGTGTCACTTTATATTCTGAATATTCATGATTATCTTTTCTCTTATTCTTTAATCACACAAGATTCCTTTGTCTATTGTCATCTGTTTAAACCACTTGATTGAAAAATCAATAGTAAATGCTCAAAGCCTAAAGCATGAGAATTACTTGAGGGTTTTCTATAAACCTTGACTTTTTTTCACTAAGACAATTCAAATCTGTATCTGTCTTCTTTCTTTTAGTTATTTCTATATTCATTTTATATAAAATAATTATACTTTATGCATACTTTTGTTTGTGGAGTAATATATTAAAATATGATAAAATGTAGTTATGGAAATATAGTACCCTTCCATTTGTTTTTAGTTAACATAAGAGATAATATCATAATATATGTGCTTCTTGAAGGACAGAGTTCCACAGTAGCAAAATGGAAAGGGAATCTATGGAGGGTAGCCCTGGGAGTTAAGATATACAGCATCCTAGCAGATGAAATGGACTCCTTATGACATTAGGTCTAAAGATATAAAGAATATTATAGGACTTGGTTTATTTTTTTCATATTCTTTTATTTTTTCATTCAAAAATTTACATTTCCTCCCCTTCTCCCAGTCCCCTCCGGCTCCCCCCACCCCTCCTCCCTCCCCCTGCTTCCTTAAGAGAGGGCATGGTGCCCTGCCCTGTGGGAAGTCCAAGGCCCTCCCCCCTCCATCCCGGCCTAGGAAGGTGTGCATCCAAATAGACTAGGTTCCCAAAAAGATAATACATGCAGAAGAGATAGGTCCCAGTGCCATTATTGATGGCTTCTCAGTCTGCGCCCCAATTGGCAGCCATATTCAGAGAGTCCGGTTTGATCCTGGTTCAACTGGATTTCGTGAGCTCCCATTAGTTCAGGCACATTGTCTCAGTGGGTGGACCAACCCCTCATGATCCTGACTTCCTTGCTCATCTTCTCCCACCTTCTGGTTTATTCTATTTTATTGATTTTTATTGAGCTCTACATTTTTCTTTGCTCCCCTCCCTGCCTATCTCCTCCCCACTTCAACGCTCCTCCAAGGTCCCTATGCTCCCAATTTACTCAGGAAATCTTGTCTTTTTTTTTTTTTTACTTCCCATGTAGATTAGATCAATGTAAGTCTCTCTTCGTGTCCTCGTTGTTGTCTAAGTTCTCTGGGATTGTGGTTTGTTTATTCTTTTAAAAATATTTGGTATCTCTTTTTGGAGAAAAATATGAAATCGTATTTTAAACTAAATTTTTACTGATTTAGTCAAAATGCTTCAAGGTGGTTTGTACATTTTTAACATTTTGTTTCTTAAAAAAACAACATTTCTCATTTTCCATACGAATTCAATTTCCATTCCCTCTCCTTCTCCCATCCCCTTCACCTTTCCGCTCCTCACCCTCATCCACTCCTCAGAGAGGGCAGCAATCAGTACTCATAAGCATCATATAAATCCACCTCTTTATTTTATTTTTGCTCTGGGTTTTTTTTCTGATAGTTTATTTTTTAATGTAGTCATGAATTTAATTATTAATGAAGAATAAATATTTTAGACCTGTTCTTTCCACTTCTTTATGGTTTCTGCATTACTAATTCCTTAAGTTTGTTAATGCATAAATTAGGCAAATGTCATCAACCAATTTTGATATCTTCTTAACTATATTCTGTAGTGTATTTCTCTATTCATAGTTCTTGAAAATTTAGTTAATCCTTTTTCACTTTGAATTTACTCCAATATTCTACACTAAATTTCTTCTCATGTCCTCACCGTGTCTTATCTTTATCAATTTCATAGACTTTTTATATTTTATTTAATGTCTGTTGGTGAGTATAGAAAGCAGTTGGTTTTGCTATTTTTATAAATATATTTTCTCTATTTCTTTCCTTTAACCTTTTGTGTTCTATGATCTACACACACTTGTTCCTTTCTTCTCAGCAGTGCCCATCTTTCACTTTTATGTAGTATGTATTCCATTATCTCATTTGAAGCTAACCCTTACCTAATTAATGTTACTTCGTCTTATCTTATTGCTTTTTTTAGTTTCATGAAATTAAAGCCAATTTATATGCCCAAATATAAATACTGAAATTCTGAATTTGTATATGAAAGAGAAAAATCCAAAGTTTTATTTTTTTATTTATTTTATTAACATCAATCAGTTTCATTCATCTTACTACAAAGAACATAATTCCATTCTTTATGAAGAATGAAATTTCATTCTCTTTATGTACCACATGTCATGTATGTAGTCACTAGTTGGCTGACATCTACACCTACTTCTGTTTTTGTTGAGAGCAGTGCAGCAATAAACATGCATATTCAAATATGTCTAACGTAGGATCAAGTTCTTTGGGCATTTGCCTAGATATGGTGGGGGAAGTGAGAGAAGGGGAAAGAAGAGAAACTGTTATTAGAATGTATTTTACAAAGGAAGAATTTATTTTCAATTTTTAAATAAGTGATTTGAATCTATGACATTTAAGAATACTACTGAGCTGGGTTTTCTATTGCTTCTTTTTTTTTAAAAAAAATTTTTTCTATTCTGATTGGGTTATTTCTTTTTTTCTTCCTACTACTGTTTTGACTTTCTGGATTATTTATCTGGTTGGAGAGTGAGTTGAGACATTATGTTGATAAGTATCCCATTCCTACTATGAACTTGTAATGTAGAGAAGGCTACCCTCAAACATGTTTTGATTACCCAGATAGTCTCAAAGCAAATAAGAACATAGAAAATTACATATATCATTCTGAAAAATGACACTGTGAAGTTCATTATAAAGCAGGAAGGCACCTTGATATATTATTTTTGTATAAAGTATGATCATCTTTACTACAAGTATGCTAAAAATAAGCCTACATTGTTTCATTTTCTGGAAATGGTGAGTATATATGTATTCATCTAAGAGAAGGCACTAAGGACAGACAAAAGTAATAAAACCACTCAACTCTAGTTTAGTGAATTTAATGACATTACTATGATGACCATGGTTGAGGAACGCACTCACTGACTATCTCTCCTGTACATGAAGGAACAGCACTGGAGTCTCTCTAGAATAGGAGGATTCATCATGGGGATCACCAGTGTGTAAGCTACAGAGCCCATTTTGGTTGTGATCCTGGAGTTTTTAGGGTTAGGTGCACACACACACACACACACACAAAGAATAAAATGGCACCATGGAAGATGGTGATGGCTGTCAGATGGGATGCACAGGTGGAGAAAGCTTTACGATGCCCACTGGCTGAAGGCATCTTGAGGACAGTAACAACAAAAACAGGTAAGACAAAAGGATGAGGAGGAGTCTGCTGACAGCATTGAAAGTGGCAAAAATGAACAGCAGTAATTGGCTGATGTGAGTATCAGAGGAAGAAAGGGCTAGAAGTGAAGAAAATTCACAGAAGAAGTGATCAATTCTATTGACACCATAAAAAGATAACTGAACAATGGAACACGTCAGTGTCAAGGAACATGTAAAGCCCCACACATATGATCCCATCACCAGTGTGACACAGAGTTTCTGAGACATAACTGCTGGGTAGAGCAGAGGGTTGCAGGTAGCCACAAACCGGTCATAAGCCATAACCACTAATAAGAAGGCTTCAGTTACCACAAAGATACAAAATAAAAAGTATTGCACTATACATTCTATAAATGAAATGATTTTGTCTTTTGCAACAAGGTTCACCAGCATCTTGGGAGCAATGATGGAGGAATAGCAGAAATCCACAAAGGAGAGGTGGCTGAGGAAGAAGTACATGGGGGTGTGCAGTTTGGGGTTAATTCTGATGATGAGGATCATGCCGATGTTGCCTACCACTGTGAGGCTGTAGATACTGAGAAATACAAAGAAGAGTGGGATTTTCAGTTCCGGGTAATCTGAGAAGCCCAAGAGGATCAATATGGCCCCACTATTGTTTCTTTCCGACAGCCACATCATTGGTTTGTAAGAGTATGAAGATCATTCCTGAGAATGAGAAAAATTAATAGAAGATAAATAAATATTATCAGTGAAACACTTAGTCACCTATGAAACCTGGAGAGCAAAGCAAAGTTGCCTTTCATCATCGTTTGCCTTAGAAGGACATTTTAAATAAGGACTAGGGCTCAAAGTAACGAAAACACAATTTTTAAAATTTCTTCTTAAAAACACATTGAGTTAAAATGCAAATTCTTAATCTTTTTATATTACTTTATAATATAAATTATAGATTGTGCTATACTTATTATGAATTAGTTAATTTTTCATCATTAAATGATATAAGTTCCTCTTAACATTTTCTATCACTTTCTTTTTATGGCTTTCCTCCTGTCTTCTCATCACTCTGTCTGTCTTGATTGTACTATTTTAGCCCCAGTGTCCCTGTCCACTTTCAAGCCAGATGTGTTTTACCACCCTTCCCACTCAACTTCCTTAAAACCTGCTTTTTCCTTCTCATGATTCATTAAAAATAATTATGTATCTTATCTGATATTCCACGCACCTGTAGAACCTAGATGACATACATTTCTCATATTTTCTGTTCGTTCCTATTATCACATCCCATCTATCCTTTACCTGTATTGAAGATTTTAGATGAGACCGTCCTCACATCTCCGCAGAAGGAAGGCACTCCACCTCTTTATTTTTCACCCAAGCTCCAAAAACAAGGGGTATAGCCAGGGTTGGGTATTCCTTCCAAAATTGTCTTTCTGATTGAAAAGTAAGAAGAAAGAAAGAAAACAATCTTCTGTATGAATGTTCAACCCAATTATAAAGAATTTTAGAACATCTTTCTTCTGAGAGACTTACCTTATATTAATAGTTTGAGCCTTGGAAGTACAAACCTTAGGGGGCAATTTTGTTCCATTCTCTTGAGATCTTAAAAGTTTTCAGTGGAAATTAATCACCTCATATGATGCAACTTTAGTAAATCACAGATTTTCATGTTTGATGCCATAATTACGTTTAACTTTTGGGGAAAACCATCTCTTAAGTTGCTAGTTCTTTCCTTAAAATTTTAAATCATATCTTGTACTCTGATTTTATAGCTTCTCTATTCTAATAATATTATATTATGCATTTTTCTGTATTATTGATGGATTTATATTTGTGTTTAGAGTTGTTTTCCTGCATGTATATCTGTGCTTCACATGTCTCCAGTACCCAAAGCACAAGAAAAGTGTGTCATATCCTCTAGTAAAAGAAACAGATGCTTGTTAGCTACCATGTGAGTGCTGGTAAGTGATCTTAATCACAAACCCATCTCTCTCTCTTAGTGTGTTTCATGTTTCTGTTCTGATTCCTGAATCTGCAGATAACTAACTACTCATGTGCTACCTTTGTCCCTCTAATACCGGCCTTCTTGTGACAATGCCCATCTTAGTACCATCGCAGTATCCCATGGTCAGTGCTTGCCATCCTTACTGTTCAGATGTTCCAATGCTACCGCTCATTTCCTTGATTTATTGATTCATTCTGTAATTTTTCATGACTAACTTATTCCGTTAACCTGTGTTTGATTATTTTCACCTATCCAAAGCAATCTTCAGGTTCAGTTCAATATCCAGCAAAATCCCAACAAAATTTTTTACAGGTTTAAAAGAACAATTCTCAGCCTCATATGGAAGCACACACACACACACACACAAAAATGCAAACTTCAAGATGTCCTTGTTTTTTACCGCTGAGTAGTATTCTAATGAGTATATAATCCACACTTTCTTGATCCATTTTTCCATTGAGGGGCACCTAGGTTGTTTCCAGGTTCTGCCTATTACAAACAATGCTGCTATGAACATAGTTGCACAAATGCTTTTGTAGTATGATTGGACTTCTCTTGGGTATATTCC
>PVIU01023926.1:0-26640 GCA_004026605.1 Ondatra zibethicus | reverse complement strand
TCAGAACCGCAAGGGATTCGTCCACCCATTGAGATGGTGTGCCCGATCTAGTGGGAGCTCACCAAGGCCAGCTGGACTGGGACTGAACGAGCATGTGATCAAAACAGACTCTCTGAATATGACTGACAATGGGGACTGACTGAGAAGCCAATGATAATGGCACTGGGATTTGATTCTACTGCATGTACTGGCTTTTTGGTATCCTAGTCAGTTTGGATTCACACCTTCCTAGGCCTGGATGGAGGTGAGAAGGCCTTGGGCTTCCCACAGGGCAGGGTAACCTGCCCTCTCTTAGGAATGGAGGGGAAAAGGGGAGGGGGAGTGGGGAAGCGGGAGGGAAATGTGAGGAGCGGAGGAGGTGGAAATTTTGAATGGTACTATTTATAATGCAATAATAAAATTTTAAATGTGAAAAAAAATAAAATGGTAGGAGAAAGCTCACAGCCTCACTTTGAGATTCTGGGAGTCAGGATCGCCATTTCAGATTGAGGTAGAGGTAAGAGCCAGTGGTTGGCTATTTTGCTTTGCTGACTTTCATGTTGAACCCTAATATTTGTCTCTGGGATTTTATTAGTCATGCTACAATATCTACCTCAAGACTGTCTTTGTGACAACAATGGAAGAGTGGATAAATGGTTTGTCTTAGTTCATCTCCACATGAGAAAAACAGTTAAAATTGGCTGAGGTAAGGAGAGGCAAAACATAGAGATGGATGTGGGGGCGGGTGGAAGGGGAAAACCTCTTCTGAGTCTTTTCCATTATTGCTACCATTTTTATAACATGTTGGACAAAAGACATTTTAATCATGCTCAAAGCAAATGAAAATTCTAAATTAAATGTATTTTTTTTCTTGAAAGTTGAAAAAAAAAGAAGCGCTAATACCTTTGCTCCTCAAAATGTTTCACATAACAAAAACAGAAGAAACATTGCCAAACTTTTTATGAGGCTACAGTTATCCTGACACAAAAATCACACAGAGACTCAACCAAGAAAGAGAATTGCAGACCATTCTCACTCATGAACATAGATGCAAAAGTACTCAATAAAATATTGCCAAACCAAATCCAAGAACACATCAAAATAGCATTCACCATGATCAAGTAGGCTTCATTCCAGAGATGCAGGGATGGGTCAACATATGAAAATCTATCAATGTAATCCATCATATAAATAAACTAAAAGAAAAATACCATATGATCATCTAGTTTGATGCTGAAAAATGATAAATGTCTTGGAAAGAACATGAATACAATGAATATATTGAAACATAATAAAATCAATATACAGCAAGCCAACATCCAATATCAAATTAAATGGAGAAATAGTCAAAGTGATTCCACTAAAATCAGGAACAAGACAAGGTTGTCCACTCTCTCCATATCAATTCAACATAATTCTTGAAGTTCTAACTAGAGCAATAGGCAACAAAAGGAGATCAAGCAGATTCAAATCGGAAAGGAAGAAGTCAAACTTTTGCTATTTACAGATGATAAGATAGTATACATAAGAGACCCAAAAAACTCTACTAGGATTTTCCTACAGCTGATAAATACCTTCAGTAATGTTGAAGGATACAAGTTCTTCTCAAAAAAAATCAGTAGCCCTTCTAAATACAAATGATAAAGGAACTGAGAAAGAAATCAGAGAAACCTCACTCTTCACAATAGCCACAAATAACATAAAATATCTGGGATAAAACTGACCAAAGAAGTGAAAGACCTGTTATAAGAACTTGAAGTCTTTGAACAAAGAAACTGTGGAAAATATCAGAAAATGGAAAGAACTTTCATGCTCTTGGATCGGTAGGATCAACATAATAAAAATGGCAATCCTACCAAAAGCAATTTATAGATTCAGTGCAATACCAACAAAATACTAAACTATCCATCACAGACCTTGAAAGAATAACTCAATGTCATATGGAAAAACAAAAAGCCCAGGATAGTAAAAAACAATCCTATACAATAAATAAAGGAACTTCTGGAGGCATCAACATTCCTGACATCAGGCTCCATTATAGAGCTATTGTAATTAAAACAGCTTTGTATTGGCATAAAAACAGACAGGATGACCAATGGAATTGAGTCAAAGACCCTGATATTAATCCACATGGCTATGAACACCTGATTTTTGACAAAGAAGCTAAAAAATTATACAATGGCAAAAAAGAAAGCATCTTCAACAAATGGTGCTGCAATAACTGGATGCCAGCATGTAGAAGAATGCAAACAAATCCATATCTATCCTCATACACAAAACTCAAGCACAAATGGATTAAAGACTTCAATATAAATCTGAGCACACTGAACCTCATATAATAGAAAGTGGGAAGTAGACTTTAATGCCTATTCACAGGAGACCACTTCCCAAATATAACCCCAGTATCACAGACACTGAGAGCACAAATAACTAAATGGGACCTCCTAAAATTGAGAAGCTTCTGTAAAGCAAAGGGCACAGTCAATAAGACAAACAGTAACCCACTGAATGAGAAAAGATCTTCACTAACTTCGATCTCCAAGATAAATATAAAGAACTCAACAAAGTAGACTTGAAAATGCAAAATAATTCAATTAAAAATGGTGTTCATAATTAAACAGAGAATTTTCAACAGAAGAATCTCACATGGCCAAAAAAATACTTAGGGAGATGTTCAACATCCATAGCCATCAGGGAAATGCAAATAAAAATGACTTTGCAATACCACCTTTCACCATTCGAATGGCTAAGATCAAAAACACCAATGATAGCTTATGCTGGAGAGGATATGAAGTAAGAGGAAAAATCTCTCCATTGCTGGTAGGAATGCAAACTTGACAACATCTCAGGAAATCAGTATAGTGGTTTCTGAGAAAACTGCGAATCAGCCTTCCTCAGGATACAGTAATAACACTCTTGGGCATATACTCAAAGGAGGTTCAATCATACTACAAGGACATTTGTTTAACTATATTTATAGCAGCATTATATGTAATAACCAGAACCTGTAAGCATCCTAGATGCTCCTCAACCAAAGAGTGGATAAAAAAAATGTGGCAAATTTACACATTGGAGTACTACTCAACAGTAAAAAACAGTGACAACTTGAAATTTGCATGCAAATGGATAGAACTGAAAAAAAAAACATCCTGAATGAGGTAACCCAGACTCAGAAAGATGAACATGGTATGTACTTGAAGTCATAAGTCATAAAACAATCCCACACCAGTTTGGAATTGTGATTAATAAAATGGTTATTTATTTAAAGGGAAAAACTTACAGATCACCGTCCCAAACAACAGCCCTCTGCACGATCAGGAACGAAGTCTAACATCCAGAAGCCAGTAGCAAGAGAGCAAGCACACGGCTACTGCTACTTTTTAAAACTAAAGAGACCTCACCCCAGTGGGCTGGTATCTTAAAGGCTATTGGCTGAAGGAGCGGAAGTAGCTCCCACAGCACCTCCCACTTTTGTTTAAGTAAGAGAGTTCTAAACCCAATACAAAACAATATATGTTAGGAACAGATATCAAGTATAACATTAGAATTAAAATCAGCATAAACAATACTAAGCAAGGAACATATCCTAAATGTTTTAATAAACATTCTATCCTAAAGGAGTCTAAGTCTTGTATTTGAGATGACTTGGTTAGATCATAAGAGGATGGTAACTATGATTATCTAATCTTCAACCCAATTGAAGGCCTGAGGAGGGAGATAATATTACTTGAGCAGGCTCTTGTACCAGCTGTTCCAAAGCCTGTAATTTATCTTCAGCTAGAGGCCACTGCTTGATCCATATTGGCTTCTCAGTTAACCATTTTAAAGGTAAGGCTGTTGGTACCTCTAAATGTTTGCTAGTTGCTGTATGTGCTTGTACAGCCTGAATGGCTGGTAAGCTTTTACCATAATACCTCATTATATCCTTCCCAGAATTATGAGTTCCTGGGACTACAGGAATGTTAATCTGGGTATTCCATTGCTGTAGCAGGTCATGGCCCCACAAATTTATTGCTATATTGGCTATATATGGCCTTAGTCTTCCTATTTGCCCTTCAGGCCCTATGCATTCAACCCATTTCATGCTTTGTTTTACACAAGATATGGTTCCAATTCCCAGAAACTGAACATCTACCTCTTGAAGAGGCCAATTTGAATGCCAAGATTTTGGAGTAATGGTACTTACATCCACACCCGTGTCTAATAAGCCTTCAATAAAGATGCCATTTATACAGACTCTTCGCTTTGGTCTTTGATCATTAATAGAAGTCTGCCAAAATATACGTTTACTCTGTCCTACTGGACTTTTTGACTCATCCTTCACATTTAACCCATCATTTAGACCTGTATTGCTTTTTACAGCAGGCATTGGATTTTTTAATTTTCTTGGTGAGACATGTTATCCACCGTAACTGGGAATGACTGGGCCACTTTTGGCTTGGGAGCCTGCGAGCGGCCCCTCAAGAGGTTTCCTGATGGTATTGGGTTGCCTTGTCTGTCTGTTGTTGACCTACATTCATTGGTTCATTGTTGGTCTTTACCACACCTCCTACATATACCTGTCTCCTATTTTTGTTATTCCCAGAGGAGATATTATTCCTAGACATCCCTTGTCTGCAGTCCCTTTTCAGGTGTCCTAATTTACCACAATTAAAACATTTGGCAGTTTGATGTCTCCTCATTGCTTTGGAAATCGCTTCTCCTACCCAATATTCATCATTATAGCCAAACGTCTCAACATTCATCATATGCTGAATCCATTCATCTATAGGTGCTGATCTAGACCTTAAAGGCCCAATTATCTTCTTACATTCTAAGTTTGCATTTTCAAAAGCCAGAGATTAAAGAATTATTCATCTAGCTTCTGGGTCTGTTACTCCTATTTGCAGAGCCTTAATTAATCTTTGCAAAAAGTCAGTAAAGGATTCTCTCTGTCCCTGCCTAACCTGGTATATGATTTGACCCTTCTACCTAGTTCTTGTATCCTATCCCAAGCATTTAAGGCCACTTTGTGGCATAGGGACAATACTTCTTTGTCATAAAGAGCTTGGACCTGTGGATCAGCGTACGCTCCTATGCCAAGAATTTGATCTTTGGAAACCACCATACCTTTTGCTCTTCCTTGCTGTTCCATATGTTTGGATTCTTCCCTGAAATAAATTCCAAACATCAAGGAAGGTCCATCATCCAATATTACAGACACTAACTGAGAGAAATCATGGGGATTAGCTCTGACATTAGAAACCCAAGTCCTTATCATTTCCTTAACAAATGCAGAGTGCAAGCCATAATTAATGACAGCTTGCTTAATTTCTTTTAGATCATTCATTCCTATTGGTGTCCATCTACCTTCTTTGGCTCCCTTTGAGCCTTTAGAAGTTGATGCTTTGTCAGAGTAAATTACAGGGTATGATGCTAAAACCCTGGGTAAACCAGTTCTGAGAGCCGGTGGTGATGTTGTATCCTGTCCTTGTGCCTTCTTACTCTGTTCACCAGCTCCAATAGTTTCCTCAATCATTTCAAATCTTTTTATCATTGTCTCTTGTAAAGCCTGAATCTCCTGACCTGCATATGTTTCTAGTGATTTCACTAAGGTATCAATTTTTTGGTCCCCATTCTGTACCTGTAATTCCAAGGTTTTAATGTTTCCCTTCAAAGATAACATGTCCTCTTTGAACTTTTCTTGGATATCGTGTAAATTGCCATCCTGGAGGTACATTCTGTCTGTTACCTTATCAAAACTTTGTGATAACTTCTGAACGTCAAATTCAACAGTATGAACCCTTTCAGGTAACTTCCTAATACCCTTGGATATGGAGTCAATTTTGCCTATTATAATATCCAGTTGTTCAGATAACCTCTGATTTTCAATAATTTTAATCCTTTCAACTAGCCATTCATTATTAGTCTGTAAAGATTGTATTGTTCTTAGGAGTGCCATATTCTTCCTTAATGATAGAATATGGAAAAGAAAACTAAAACCTAATAACCAATAAATTGAGGTATCCCCATAGTCATATAAACCTCACATGATATAATCCATTGTATTAGTAAAAGAAAGCAGTAAAAGTTGCAATGGAAATGTAAGCTGCCATATTACCTATTATCCAGCAGGTGGCGCTGTTGCCAAGTCATGAAGAACCAATGCCAAGATGACAGAAATGTGGTCCCATTTCAGTGTCTACCTTAGAATTTGTTAAAAACTGGGAAATATGAGTTGCTCAACAAAGTAAATGTAATTAAATCAATTCCATACATGGAACCAGAAACCCAGAATCCAGGGTAGGGAACAGCAACCTGGAAACTGTGTATACCTCCACGTGACAAAGAGTTGCCCCAAGGGATTGCAGCATTCGGCAACCTCTTGTGCTCTGACTTGCGCTGCTTAAGTGCTGGGCTGCAAGGGGGATTTAAAACCCACTAAGAAAAGAGCAAACCAGGCAGAGAGAGACTGTCTAGGCCCGTGGAGCTCGGGAGACGTGGAGTTTAAATCCACGTGGGGAGGCAGCTGAGGGAGGGCTCATGCCAAGTCAAGCTGGCAGCAGGCAACCAAGCCAGGGGGGTTTTAAAACCAAATGTTGGGCAACAGATGAAGGCGTAAGTCACAGAACAATCCCACACCAGTTTGGAATTGTGATTAATAAAATGGTTATTTATTTAAAGGGAAAAACTTACAGATCACCATCCCAGACAACAGCCCTCTGCACGATCAGAAACGAAGTCTAACAGCCGGAAGCCAGAAGCAAGAAAGTGAGCACACAGCTACCGATGCTTTTTAAAACTAAAGAGATCATGCCCCAGTGGGCTGGTATCTTAAAGGCTATTGGCTGAAGGAGAGGAAGTAGCTCCCACAGCATGTACTCACTCATAAGTGGATAATAGCTGTAAAGCAAAGGATATTGAGCCTATAGTTCATGATCCAAGAGAATTTAAATAACAATTTAAACCCTAAGAAATATACACATAGATCCACCTGGAAAGGGGAAATAGACAAGATCACCTGACAAATTGGGAGCATGGGGATGAGAGAAGAAGGGAGCGGGAGGAGGGGGGAAGAGGAGGGGAGGAGAACTTGAGGGAACAGGATGGTTGAGATGGAGGGAGGAAAGAAACAGGAACAAGAAAAGAGATATTTTGATTGAAAGAACCATTATGGGGCTGGCAAGCGACCTGGCACTGCAAAGATTCCCAGGAATCCACAAGGATGACCCCAGCTAAGATCCTAAGCAATAGAAGAGAAGGTGCCTGAACTGTCCTTGCCTGTATTCAGATTGATGAATATCTTAAATATCACCAGAGAACTTTCATCTGGAGGCTGAAGAAGTAGAGGCAGAGACCCAGGGGAACTCTGGCCTGAGCATCCAAAGTCCAATTGAAGAGTGGGAGGAGTGAGAATATGAGCAAAGAGGTCAAGACCATGATGGGGACACCCACTGAAACAATTTGCCTGAGCTAATGGGAGTTCACCAACTCCAGCTGGACAGGGACGTAATCAGCATGGATCCAAACTATTTCCTCTTAATGTGGGTGACAGTTATATGGCTGGGGCAGACTGCCTGGACAATGGCGGTGTCACCAGGATTTATCCCTACTGCTTGTGCTGACTTTTGGGGGACCTATTCTCTTTGGATGGATGACTTCCTCAACCTGGCTATAGTGGGGAGGGTCTTGGGAATTCCCCAAAGCAGTGTGCCTTGCCCTCTCTGAAGAGCAGATGGGAGTGAGGTGGAGGGGTAGGTGGAGGAAATGGGAGGAGGTTAGGGAACTGGGATTAGTATGTAAAATGAAAAAATTGTTTGCTTTCTTTTAAAAATATAAAATAAATTATAAAATGAATAAATAAATAAATAAATCCCCTCTGGAATTAAGTTAGGGCCACCCTGATGTTGTTTTGAATCTTAATCACCTTTAAACATTTTTAAGGGTTGAAACTAAGTACTTCATTAAATTCTGTAATAGTAAAATAAAAAGAAAGGAAAAAGGAAAGAAAAAGAAAAACCAAAAACCAAAACGAAGGCTGGCCCTTCAGCTGCTTAAAGTGTAACAATATTAGTAAGAAAGTCATAGAAGGGAAAAGAGAAATGGTAACCTAGAATAAATAAGAAGCATGAAGAGAAGAAATCCTGCATGTTTACTCATATTTTTGAATACTCATATTTTCTTTTTCTTATTTTAATAATTCAGTTCTTCATTCTTGACCCTATAAGCAAGCTCTTCCCTTGATTTGTGCCAATTATGAATCCCAATCACATTTCTTTTGTCATACTCTCTTATTGCAGTAAAGGAAATAGTTTATAGATCTCTGTCTCCTATTAGCTCCTGATCCAGTCGGACATCTAAAATGTCCAGGCATTGACCTTTTAGACTGTACACATCACATAAAAAGAAATCAAAAGGCTCTCTCCACTACTGTGTTCTTAATGACTAGAGCAGGGAATGACACAGCATTCCTTCCTGGACCCTGACAATGACATCCTAGTTTAAGGCAGGAAGCAGTTACAGAAGAGATTACTTCACCAAAAGGTCAGTAGGTTGAAGCACTAAGTCAAATGGAAACTCCCTGGTATAGGGAGCAAAACGACTACCTCTAGCACCAATCAGTGTACCAGGAAAGTGGGGCCACATGTATCAACAGGTAGATACATTCACTAAAATAGTTGTGCAATATGACAGGGTACTTGATTTGCTCAAGGTAAAACAGAGAGGTTAATGTATAGGTTTAAGAGAAAATTGTTGTTTCTATACAAACCATTTGAGATTATTATATGTAATCTGGCTATGCTTAAAGAAATATTTCATAAAGGAGAACTTGAGATGAAATAGAGGACTGATGTCCATTCTCCTTTCCAGGCTCCTCCTAGATAGTAAGTCTTATTTAAGCCCTTGAAGGGCCTTAGACCCTCTGTTTCCAGACTGGGTATCATTAGGCTCATGGTTATTACATCCCATTACAAACAGGTACCCATCACAGAGCCAAGGAGTTAATCCAGGATATAACTCAAGGGGGGAGTGTGAGACCCAAAGTCAAATGCTGGAAACTATTGCTTGTGATTTCACTCCTGTAAACACGTTTATTGAACACAACTGCAACTGATGTGCTTATGTGTATGTGGGTGGGAAGTACAAGGGAAGGAAATGCATCAGGATGTGTGCTTGCCCCTGATTGAACCTAATGGGAAACATGGTGGCCCTATGATTTTGACGTTTTAAGTCTCTGAAAAACATGACTTGTGCCCATTTTCTGGGAAATCTGGAATTGACCCAGTCAGAATCCATCATCCTGATCAATATTTAACTAAAGCTTTCTTCAATTTTGGCTCAAAATTGTGAATCTGAATTTTCGTGAATTTCAGGTTTAACAAAACCTCAATGAAAGAAAACAAGAGATGGAAGAGAGAGTCTCATTCACTAAGGACATGGTAGAAGAAATGGATAACACAGTCAAAGAAAATGTTAAACTCAAAAAATCCTGGCATAAACCATCCAGGAAGCCTGGGATGCTTTGAAAAACAAAATCTATGAATAACAGGAAGAGAGGAATGAGAAGAAACATAGCTCAAGACACATGAAATACTTTCAACAAGGTCATAGAAGAAAATTTTCCTAACCCAAAGAAGCAGATGCCTATGAAGGTACAAGAAATATGCAGGACTTTCTTGGATACAGGATCTCACAATGGCCTAGAGTTTACCAATTAAACTGGCCAGCAAGCCCAGAGATATACCTGATTTCACTTCCCCTTGCTGGGTTCATGAACACAAATAACCATGCCTGGCATTCTAACTTGGGATTTGAGGACTAACCCCCCCGCCACTGAACAACCTTGGAAGGCAATCACTCTATTTATGAGCTGTCTCCACATAAACATGACTTGTAAAAGCATTTCTACCTCAAATTATTTTACCTAAAAATTGCATACAAGATGATCTAATGTATCCCATTATGCCTACAAAACAAATACTCAAAGACATATACACACAATACCTTCATAATCTGCAAGAACATCATTCCAATCCATAGATATAGCACAGAAAGATAGACTCCCACTGCCCATGCTAGCCTAGAATGTAATAAAAATTGAAAAAATGTTTTGCACATAATATTATAAACTTAAAAATGAACTACATATGAAATTCTCCTAACAACTTCTAATAAACTTCACTGAACCAACCAAACAAAACTACATCCCTTATACAGTCATAATTACCAAGTTAAAAAACTCAAACTATGTATTGTCATTCATAAGAACTTTTATTTCAAAACAATTAAACTAGTCTTACACAAAGCATACTTTTGAATTCAAAATTATTTGGGAGTGGTTATTAGAAAAAATGAAATATAAAACTTATGGTTGTTTTATTGAACAAATCTCCTCCATCAACATGTATACCCTGAGTATTTAGCAACAAAGCAATACATCATTTGCTATTAATTAGTAAGATAAAACAAGAATAATACATTCTTCTCTCCCTAGAAATTAAAGTCTGAGAAATGTTAGGTTCTTACCTTCTGACAAATACAATTTCTTGATTCGTAAAATGAGAACAAGAACTTCCTACTTATCAATTTTCTAACAAATAATTTTAAAAGAAAGATTTACTGTTGCTTATTATTTAAGCCACCACAATAAATTTTACTATTATTCAAGATTTTTAAACACTAAAAAGCTCACAGAAAAATCACTGTCATTGTCAGTCTCTATATTAATGTCATTGTTTTCTTCAGCTTCAATTTCTCTAGTTAACTGTTCTTCTTCAGCAATAGCACTGGCAATGGCTTCTTCATTGGCCTCCACTAGACGATCTGCTAGCTCTTCTTTTTTAGCAAGAACTTCTGCCATGGACTATAACATTTTTAAAAACAAAAAATAGGACAGAATCAAGAAACATTAATGAATTTTTCTCTCTGATAATAAACTAAATATAGATATGAAAGTATATATACAAAATAAAAATGTTGACCTAGAGTCAGAAAACCTGGATCCAATACAAGCTCAAGCACACATTAGCAGTATGACTTACAAGGTGCATAAAGCCAAGGGCTTATTTGTTGCTCCATGAAATGCAACAATACATTTCTGACCTTCTTTACCAGGCTTACAAGAAACTGTGAAGTTGTGTAAATAATAGATATTATCCAAGGAAGTGGGAATTTCATCTGAATGCCCAAATCCAAAACAACTGCAGATCAAATATTTTCCTTCAAAATGAAATAAGGATAGTATGTTATAATAGGAACGTAAAAAGAATGCAGGCTATAGAGGTGATTATATATTTTGAACATGTTTTTATAATCTAAAAATAATATAATTAAACAATGACTGAGAATTATCTGTTAATAAGTACTATTAGTATCTCAGAATTTATACTATAAATCCAAAGGCAAACACTGAAATAATAAAATGAACATTTATGCTTAATAAGCCAACAAAAGATATAAAACCGAGTTTTAAAAAGCAAAAGATGGCGGGGGCAGAAGAAAGTGAGTGAGGGGTGACTGGGGTTGGAATGTAAAATGAAAAATAAATTTTTTAACTAAAAAAAGCAAAAGATGGAACAATATACACAAGTCAAAGGTAAACAAATACTAAGTTGATAACTGTAAACAAATCACAATACAGGTAGTCTAAATATCACCAATTAACCAGTCAAGACTGTGAAACTGAATCAAAATCAACACTCAACCATGCTTCTAATAAGAAACTAAAATAAATATATAGATTAAAAGTAAATAATAATAATAACAACAACAAAAACCTGATATAGGAAGCAAGAAGGACTGGAAGCTGTAAGGAGTAATGGTAGGGGAAATGATGGAAATGATGTAATTATATTTTAATTTCAGAAAACTTAAAAATAAACTGATATAGTCACATCAAAGCCAGATTTCAGGGCAAAATCTACCACCAGGAACAAAGAAGGTCATTTCATAAAGGGACAATTTACCATGAATGCAAGCCTCTTAAAATCTAATGAATTTAAGAGAGTTTCAAACTATACAAGGCAAAGTCTAAAGGGAAAAACAAAAGAGATCTAAGAACAACAACAAAAAACCCAGTAACTTCTTTAGAAAAAACCCTAGCAGTCCTCTAGATGATTAAGTGTGAAGTTTATATAGCCTATCAGATTTAAAACTCCTATATATGTATAGAGAATAAATAAAAACATATAAATATCAAGGCCTGTATACTTAAGTAGTTACTCATAATAGCTAATAGTCAAACTATAAAAAACAGCCTAAATGTACAAATGAATAGAAAAGTACAGTATTGTATATCTACACAATGAAATATAATTTGGTTATAAGATTTACTACAAACCTAAAATAAGCTAAAGCATGGATATGTTTTTAAAGCACTAGGTACATAAAAGAAAATAATACTGTATTCTATTCCTGAAATGTCCAAAAAAGATAAAGAAACAGACACAGAAGGCAACTTAGCAGGCCAGGGATCGTACTCAGTTTTTCTTTGGAGGCATGACATATTGTCATCTACTATAGTAACAGACAAATGAGTCTGTGAATATATTTTAAGAATATTTCATTCTAAGCTTTTTTAATGGATAAATTATGTTATATAAATTACAACTCAATCAAGTTTCCTAAAAAACAGTTATATTGAAAGAGGTCAACACCTTTCTATAATGACAGAGAATGAAGACAGAAAATGAGAAATATTATAGAAGGCATGAAATATTATCAACAAAGTTGAACTACATATTTTCCCAAGTGAAATAAAAACATGTTTACACAAAGATGCATGAACAGGACTAAGGATCTGACTCAGTGGCAGACCACTTGGCCTAGAATACACTTGCCTAGAAGGCCCCGTTTCATTCCTTAGTACTGTCCCCAAAAAAAGTTATGTACACAAATAGTCATATCACTTCTAACCAAAACAAAAACTAGAAGCAAACCAGATGTTGATAAACAAATGAAGGAACAAACATTGTGCTTGCGTACAAAAGAAGCCACTGCTGCTGCTGAAAAAAGCAGTGCACTATCATGCACGCCTCGCAGATGAGCCTGGTGTGGGACAATTCTGTATTCTGTCAATTATGTTATAAATAAACTCTGATTGGCCAGTAGCCAAGCAGGAAGTATAGGTGAGACAACCAGTCAGGAAGTAGAGGTGGGGCAATGAGAACAGGAGAATTCTGGGAAGCAGGAAGCTCCCTCCGGGAGTCCTGTCCAGACACCGAGGAAGCAGGATGTTACCTGCCCCTCTGAAAAAGGTACTGAGCCATATGGCTAACATAGATAAGAATAATGGGTTAATATAAGTTATAAGAGCTAATACGAATCCTGAGCTAATGGGCCAATCAGTTTATAACTTAAAAAAAAAAAGAAATATGCAGAACACCAAATAGAGTGCATCAGAAAAGAGGTCCTTCAGCACATAATAATAATCAAAACACTAACCCTGATAATGGAAATTCTAAAATCCATAGGGACCTGAACATATATGCTACAGCCTATAAGAGACCACAGATGCCAGCCCAGTTTATTATACCAAGAAAAAGCTAGAACATCAGTTTCTGCCCTGTGTTTATTCCCTAACTTCCTATGTGGTCAGCTACAACACATATGATGAAATAAACTCCTGTCCCCAGCAAAAACCCAGAAATATTAATAATACCAGTAGATTCCCCCACTCTGACCTAAGACTTCCACAGACATATGCTTTTTACAATGTTTTAAGTATCAAGATTTGAAGTTTCTATGTCTTTTTAAATTTTTCAGGCACTACATTAAAAAAAGATAGTATGACAAGGATAAGTATCAGTGTCCTTATAAAACAGTCTTAAAATTTGCAAAGCCAGTCCTTGCAGTAATATATTATTGCCACTAGGTGGCAAAGTCTCCCCAGCCAACAAGGCTCTTCAACCCTTGCTGACATTGCCCGGAGGAAACCTCTGGGCATTGTGAGAACTCTTGTGAAATTCTCACAAGTTCTCACACCAAATGTATTCTAACCTATATCTTGGTGTGGTGGTGCAGACTTGTAATCCAGCACTCAGGAAGTGGAGTGGCAAAGACCAGACATTCCTGGTCATCCTCAGCTACATAGAAGTGTGTCAAGGCCAGTCTGAGCTTTGTAACCCTGTCTCAATAATGGTAATAATATAAATAATTTAATTTGGAAAAAGAGATAACCATGCTAGTACTAATTCTGACCTATTCCCTTTCTGAGCTGGAAGATGGTAGACCGGTCTTAAAGAACTTTCCACCAAGCTTGGCAACCTCATTTAGAGCCTCTAGATGTTATGCCCTCTGTCCAAAGTGGGCTTAGTGAAGATTTTATCCCATTCTGTGAGTTGCCATTTTGTCTTGTTGACCATGTCCTTTGCCTTATAGAAGTTTCTCAGTTTCAGGAGGTCCCATTTGCTAATCTCAGTGCCTGTGCTACTGGTGGTAAATTTAGGAAGTGATCTCCTGTGCCAGTGCATTCAAGGTTAATTCCCACTTTCTCTTCTATGAGGTTCAGTATGGCTGGATCTATGCTGAGTTCTATGATCCTATTAGTCTTGAGTTTTGTGCATGGGGATCTATTTGTATTCTTCTACATGTGGGTATCCAGTTATGTCAGCACCATTTGTTGAAGATGCTCTATTTTTTTTTCATTGTATAATTTTAGATTTTTTGTAAAAAAAAAAATCAGGTGTTCATAGGTGTGTGGATTAAGATTAGGTCTTCAATTTTATTGCATTGGCCCACCTGTCTGTTTCTGTGTGAATATCAAGCTCATTTCATTACTATAGCTCTATAGTTGATCTTGAAGTCTTGAATGGTTATTTCTTGATGCCTCCGGAAATACCGTTCTTGTACAGGTCTTTTTGGCTATTTTGGATTTTTGTTCTTCCATATGAAGTTGAGTATTGTTCATTCAAGGCCTTTGAAGAATTGTGCTGGGATTTTGATGAGTATTGCACTGAATCTGAAGATTGCTTTTGGTAAGGTTGCCATTTTTACTATGTTGATCCTACCTGCTGTAGGAATTCCTACCTCCAGTAGCCTTTAAGTTACCCACCCACTTGTCCGTAGCCTCTTATACTATTTATGTCCATGTAAAGCTTGCATCTGGTCTCTTTTCCAGCTGCAGGTTTCGGTTGCTGTTTTCTGTTCCAGCAGAGGACTGTGATTTGTGAGTCTATCCCTAAATAAATAGCCCTCTATTATTCTCAATTCTGAGCTAGTGTGGGATTTCTTTTAAGCGTCCTTCTTCATCTGGTACCCTACGTGGATTCAGACTCCACACCTACCAGGTGGACAGCCTGAGGGCCTAACCGGTCCACAGCCCAGAAAGTTTCCCATCCCTGCCCATTTGGCTTGCTTTCACCTAAGTGGTTTTTTGTAAACCCCTGCCAGAGCAGAGCTATCTGCGTAAAGCGACTTAGAAATTACCCAAGCTCACGAACATCCCCTCTGCCATAGCCGTGTTCCTTGCAGTGTGGCGACTTGTGCAGCTTCCGTTTTGTGCTCCCTGCCTGTGAGTTCTGGGCTTCTTGCTCTGTGTATGGAACTGATTTAATTGCCTCTAATTTGTCAAGCAAAACATTTTTCTCAGTATTTAACCAGTACCAAGGCTGGAAAGTAAAGCGGCTCAGGACCATTCGTCACCACAGGTTACATAGCTGCACTGCTGGTCATGACTCTGCAACCACGACACCTACTGGACAACAAAGGTTGTTATACCTAAAACAATTTACCAGATCTCATAACAGGTAATTAATATGGCAGACTACATTAACATTGAAACTTTTAATAACTTTTTTGCAGATACTATGGATTGTATTCTGCAAGGCTTATATGGATATGGTGATACATCCATTTATTGGATATTGGGACTCAGTGTTTTTCTTCATATTCTATCCTTAAGAAAGAATGAGGCACTTTTAGAAATGATACAATCTTTGCAGACTAATAATGAACAGCTAGTTGACAGGATTAATACCATCAAAAAACAAAACTTACCTGAAAAAAATTAATACTATTGACAAGGGTAACATTAATTTGACAGACAAAATTAAATCTATGCCTAAGAGTACTGACATATTATCTGAAAGAATTCATACTGTTGAATTTAGCAATCAAAATTTGTTTAAAAAGTTACAATAGGTTAGCAGATAGAGTATCTCTTTAGGATGGCATCTGCACACTATCCAAATAATGTCCAAGGATGGGGTGTTATCTTTAAAGGAAAAATTTCAGACCTTGGAATCACATGTTCAGAATAAGGACAAAGGCTAGGTGCCTCAATGAAATCACTAGAAATATATACAGGCCAAGAGATTCAGGCTTTACAAAAGACAATAGTAAAAAGATTTGAAATAATTGAGGAAATTATAGGAGCTGATGAACAGGGAAAGAAGGCACAAGGACAGGATTCAATATCGCCAGTAGCTGTCAGAGATGACTTACCCAGGGTTTTAGCTTCCTACCCTGTAATCTACTCTGACAAAGCATTAAGTTCTAAGGTCCAAAGGATACGAAGAAGGTAGATGGATAACTATAGGAATGAAAGATCTAAAAGAAATTAAGCAAGCTGTCGTAACTTATGACTTACATTCTGCATTTCTTATGGAAATGATAAATACATAGGCTTCTAGCATTAAGGTAACACCACATGACTGGATTCAGTTAGCTTCAGCAGTCCTGGATGATGGGAACCAACTGAAGTTTAAATGTTATTTCAGAGAAGAGGCTAAAATTTTAGAACAACAGGGAAAAGCAAAGGGACTTGAGACATCCCAAGATCAAATTCTTGGTGAGGGCACTTATGCTGACCCACAGGTTCAAGCTCTATATGATGAACAAATCTTGTTCCTATGCCACAAAGCAGCTTTAAATGCTTGGGACACGATTCAAGAACTAGAAAATGAACTGAATCATATAACAGGGTTAAACAGGGACAGAGAGAACCCTTTAGTGACTTTTTACAAAGATAAACTAAGGCTGTACAAATAGGATTAGTAGACCCAGTACTTAATTGAATCTCTGGCTTTTGAAAATGCAAACTTAGAATGCAAAAAAGATACTTGGGCCTGTAAGGGTTAGATCAGCATGTATCGATGAATGGATCCTGCATACAATAAATATTGAGACATTTGACTATACTGAATCTTGGGTATGAAGAGCAATTTCCAAAGGAATGAGAAGACATCAAGATGCCAAGTGTTTTGTGGTAGAAAAGGACATCTGAGAAGGGATTGTAGACAAGGAATTCCTAGGAATAACATCTCCTCTGGGAATGATAATAGAAGAACTCAACTTTCAGGTATATGTAAAATCGGTGGCAAAGGCTGACATTGGACCAATGAATGCAGATTAACAAAAGACAGACAAGGCAACCTGATACCATCAGGAAACTTCTTGAGGGGCCTCTTACAGGCCCCCAAGCCAAAAGTGGTCCAGTCATTCCCAGTTGTTACATGAAGCGCGGGCCCTTTGTTCTATCCCAGCCACCAGACAAGCTTGTACCTGAAATAATCACACAGAAACTGTATTCATTTAAACACTGCCTGGCCCATTAGCTCTAACTTCTTATTGGCTAATTCTTATGTCTTGATTTTACCCATTTCTATTAAATCTGTGTATTGCCACATGACTGTGGCTTACTGACAAGATTCTAACCAGAGTCCATCTCAGGCAGGAGCTCCATGGCGTCTGCCTGTCTGCCCTTCTTCCCAGCATTCAGTTCTGTCTTCTCCATGCCTACCTAAGTTCTGCCCTATCAAAAGGCCAAGGCAGTTTCTTTATTCAACCAATGAAAGCAACACATAAACAGAAGGACCTCCTACACCACCCCAGTCACTGTGGAGGACCTGTCTCACCAGAGAAATTAAAAAATCCAGAGCCTTCTATAAAAGACCATACTGTTCTAGATGATGGCATAAACATGGAAAATAAATCAAAAATTCCAATAAGAAATAGGAAACGTGTATTCTGTCAGACTTCTATAAATGATCAAAGACCAAAGCTAAGAGTACAAATAAAGGGTATTGTAGTTGTTGGTTTGATAAACACAGGTATAGATGTGAATATCATTACTCCAGAATCTTGACATCCAAATTGGCCTCTTCAAGAGGCAGATGTTCAATTACTAGGAATTGGAACCATATCTCAAGTTAAACAAAGCACAAGATGGGTTGACTGCATAGGGCCAGAAGGTCAGAGAGGGAAGCTGAGTCCATATGTGGCTAATAATGCAGTAAATTTATGGGGTCATGACATGCTGCAGCAATGGAATATCCAGATTAACATTCCTGCAGTCCCAGGAACTCATAATTCTGGGAAGGATATTATAAGGTACTATACACGAAGGTCACAAGCCATTCAGGCTGTACAAGAACACAAAGCAACTAGCAAACGTTTAAAGATACCAACAGCCCTACATTTAACATGGTTAACTGAGAAACCAATGTGGGTTAAGCAATGGCCTCTAACTGAAGGAAAGCTGCAGGCTTAGAACAGCTGGTACAAGAGCAAATAGATGCTCACCATGTTGAAGAATCAACCAGCCCTTGGAATTCTCCTGTATTTGTTGTTAAAAATAAATCTGGTAAATGGGTGACAGATCTGAGAGCTTTCAACAAGGCAATTCAACCTATGGGCCCTCTACAATCTGGAATTCCTCTGCCTTCTCTATTACCAAAAGTTTGGCCTCTTATAGTTACTGATTTGAAAGATTGTTTCTTCACTATACCTTTACAAGAAAAGGATAGAGAAAAATTTGCCTTCACAGTGCCTACTTATAATAATTCTCAACCTACTAGGAGATATCAATGGACCATTCTCCCACAGGGAATGCTAATAGCCTCACTCTGTGTCAATACTTTTTAAGTCAGCCATTGGAAATAATACATAAAAAAAATTCCTAAATCTATAATTTACCATTACATGGATGACATTTTGTTATCTGATTCAAATGCAGATACTTTAGAAAGAATGTTTGAAGAAGTAAGGAAAGTCTTGCCTAAATGGGGATTACAAATTGCTCCTGAAAAATACAGAGGAGATTCTGTCAATGACCTAGGTTATAAAATAGGTTTACAGAAAATTAAAACACAAAACGCACAAATGAGAAGAGACCAGTTGCTGACTCTTGATGACATTCAAAGATTATTAGGAGACATTTCCAGTTTATGACCAGCTGTTGGGATAACACCTGATCTAATAGTTCATTTAAACAAAACCTTAGATGGTGATATAGACTTGAATAGTCCCAAAGAATTAACAGCTGAAGCAGAAAAGGAATGGACAATTGTTGAGGAGAAATTACAGGAGGCACATGTGGATAGGGTGAATCCAAATCTAAATTGTATTCTAATCATATTGCCTTCCAGAATTTCTCCTGTGGGAATTTTAATGCAAAGGTACAATATTATCTTAGAATGGATCTTTTTACCGCATAAACTAGGTTAAAAAATTAAAAACTTATGTGTAAAAAGTCTCTGAATTAATTATAAAAGATAAATTGTGACTTTGTCAATTAGCAGGTATAGACCCAGCAGAGATTATAGTGCCTTTTACTACTGATGAAATAAAAAAGTTATGGGAAGGCAATGAACCACAGCAAAGAGCTTGTGCTAAATTTTTGGGAGAGATTAATAGCAATTATCCCAAAAGCAATAGACTTAACCTTATAAAGAGAACTTCTTAGAGTCTTCCCTGAATTGTATGTGATGCTCCAATAACTGTAGCTCATACATTTTATACTGATGCAAATAAATCAGGGAAGGCAGGTTACAAATCAGAAGAATTAGGTAAGGTGGAACAAAGCCCTTATAATTCTGTCCAGAAGGCAGAATTATATGCTATTCTCATGGTACTAGGGGATTTTAAAGAACCTCTTAATATAGTTACTGATTCACAATATGCAGAAAGAATTATTTTTCATATTGAAACCACTGAACTTATACCAGATGATACAGAATTGATTTCATTATTGATACAGGGTCAAGATATAATCAGGAATAGGCTTTGTCCCATATACATAACACACATCCAATCTCATAAGTGTCTACCAGGTCCTCTAGCACAAGGTAATGCAGAAATTGATCAATTATTGATTGAAAGCAGGTTGCAGGCCTCAGAATTTCATAAAAATCATCATGTCAATAGCAAAGATTTAAAGAAAGAGTTTTCTATTACATGGCAACAAGCTAAGGAAATTATGAAGAGATGTATACTTGCTCTTTCTATAACCAAACACCATTGCCTGCAGGGACTAACCCAAAGGTACTCAAAGGAATAAAATCTGCCAGATAGATGTTTTCCACTTTGCAGAATTTGAAAAATTAAAATATGTGCACCACAACATTGACACTTACTCAGATTTACAGTGGGCAACTGCATTAAGCTCAGGAAAGGCTGATTCAGTAATCACATTGCAAATGAGACTTTGGGTGATTGCCCAGGTAGCCTGTTGTCTCTGTCATTTGTTGTACATTTTTGGAAGTTGCTTGATTACACTTCCTGCTTACTCAAGTAGTATTATTTCCCTTCTTGGTTTTGATGGGGTTGAAGACTAGATAGTTGTAGTTACTTTCCTCTTATGACTTGGCCAAGTTATTTATTATACTTAATAGTATAATAAATACTATTGAGTATTTAAACTTAAATTTAAATACTTTAAATAAATACATTTAAACTTAAATTTAAATTTCCTCTTATGACTTGGCCAAGTTATTTATTATACTTAATAGTATAATAAATACTATTGAGAATTTAAATGAGTTTAAGACTTAAACTCATTAGGATAGGATAATTATTGAAATATTTATCACGTTTCTTGCTTAATATATTTGTTCTAATTGTATATAATTTTGTATTAGGTTTAGAACTCTCTTATTTAAACAAAAGGGGAAGATGCTGTAGGAATTTCTACCCTAGTAGTCTTTAAGTTACCTGCCCACTTGGGTGTGGCCTTTTATACTATTTATAACTATGTAAAGTGCACATCCGGTCTCTTTTTCTGGCTGCAGGATTTGGTTGCTGTTCTCTGTTCCAGCAGAGGATTGGGATTTGTGAGTCTACCCCTAAATAAACAACCCTCTCTTATACTCAATTGTGAGCTGGTGTGGAATTTCTTTTAAGCATTCTTCTTTACCTACCTAAGACCATGGGAGATCTTTCCATTTTCTGGTGACTTCTTCCGTTTCTTTCTTTAAAGACATAAAGTTCAACCTGGAGAGATAACTCAGAGGTTAAAAGCACTGACTATTCTTCCAGGGGTTCTCAGTTCAATTTCCAGCAATCGCATGTTGGCTCACAAGTATCCATAATGAGATCTGGTGCCCTCTTCTGGCATGCAGGCATGTATATAGGCAGAACACTATATACATAATAAATAAATAAAAGACAAAGTTCTTGTCATATAGGTCTTTCACTTGTTTGGTTAGAGTTATTCCAAAATGTTTGTGGCTATTGTGAAGGGTAATAATTCTCTGATTTCTTTCTCAGCCTGTTCATCATCTGTATGTAGAAGGGCTCCCTTTTTTTTGAGTTAATATTATGCCCTGCCAGGTTACTGAAGGTGTTTATCAGCTGTAGGAGTTCCCTGGTAGAATTTTTTGGGGTCACTTATATAAACTATCATATCATCTGCAAATACTGAAAGTTTGACTTCTTCCTTTCCAATTTGTATCTCCTTGATCTCATTTTGTTGTCTTATTATTCTAGCTGGAATTTTGAATACTATATAAAATACATAAAAAGAAAGTAGAAAGGCTTGTCTTTTTCCTGATTTTAGTGAAATCACTTTGAGTTTCTCTCCATTTAGTTTGATGTTTGCTGTTGGCTTGCTGTATATTGCCGTGATTATGTTTATGTCCCTTGTATCCCTGATCTCTCCAAGATCTTTATTGTGAAGGGGTGTTGGATTTTGTCAAAGGCCTTTTCCATTTCTAATGAGATGATCAAGTGGTTTTTTTTTCTTTCAGTTTGTTTATACAGTAGATAACACTGACAGATTTTTTTATGTTGAACCATCCCCACATCACTGAAATAAATGAAGCCTACTTGATCACAGTGAATGATTTTTCTGATGTGTTCTTGGATTCAGTTTGCCACTATTTTAGCATCAATGTTCATGAGTGAGTTTGGCCTGTAATTCTCTTTCTTGGTTGCATCTTTGTGTGGTTTTGGTATCAGGGTAACTGTAGCCTCATAAAAAGAGTTTGGCAATGTCCTTTCTGTTTCTGGTGTGTGGAACACTTTGAGGAGTGTTGGTATTAGCTCTTCTTTGAAATTCTGGTAGAATTCTGCACTGAAGCCATCTGAGCCTGGTCGTTTTTTGGTTGGGAGACTTTTGATGACTGCTTCCATTTCCTTAGGGATTATAGGTCTATTTAAATCGTTTATCTGGTCTTGTTTTAATTTTGGTATATGGTACCTATCCAAAAAATTGTCCATTTCCTTTCAATTTTCCAATTTTGTGGAGTACAGGTTTTTGAAATATGACCTGATGATTCTCTGGATTTCCTCAGTTTTGTTGTTAGATTCCCTTTCTCATTTATGATTTTTTTAATTTGCATATTCTCTCTGCCTTTTGGTTAGCTTAGATAAATGTTTGTCTATCTTGTTGATTTTCTCAAAGAACCAATGCTTTGTCTCATTGATTCTTTTTATTTATTTCTTTGTTTTTATTTTATTGATTTCAGCCCTCAATTTGATTTTTTCCCAGTGTCTACTTCTCCTGGGTGAGTTTGCTTATTTTTGTTCTAGAGCTTTCAGGTATGCTGTTAAGTTGCTAGTGTTAGATTTCTCCAAGATCTTTGTGTATGCACCTAGTGTTATGAACTTTGCTCTTAGCACTGCTAAGGGTCTCCTGGAGTCCAGGCTGTCTTAGGACTTGCCATGTAGCCATCTCTGTCCCTGGGTTCCTTATTCTTCTGCCTGCAGCTCTCAAATGCTGGAATCACAACAGTCACTAGGTCCTGTTTATGTTCAAACTTCCTGCACTGTTAACCACAGCCAGTCCAGACATAGCAGGAGTCTGACTGGCATGCCAGAACTTTCTCTATGTATGGTAAGCAGTCCATATAGATTTAATTGGGTAAAGTGTCTTCCCTTCCCCAAATCACCATTTCTTTTCTTTTTATTCTACTCAATTTCACATCATGAAATTCTCTGACTTTTTAGAATTGGTAGACATTTTCTCCCCACTGCTACCTGACCTCACCATTATTACTTTGTAGAAGCTTGTCCCATGACCTGGTTGCTTTTGTAGCATAGTTCTACATCTGTCGACTCAATACACTATATTTTAGAGAGCTGTTGGCTTCTAGAATGAGTTTCACACATCTTCAGGTCTCTACTTCTCCATACCTCAAGGTAAAATGAAGACTAAATGGGATGCTGCACATGGACCCCTGAGAGCAGTGCTTGCATACAGGAAACACCATGGAGGACACTGTACTTCCTGTGCTCAATATACTCTGCGTCTCCTGTGGCACACCCATCTCCTTTACAGCTTACAGCCAGAACAATATTGATTTTGTTCTTTGAAACAACGTCCAGCTGTGTCGACCAGGCTGGCCCAGAAATCTTCCTGCCTCTTCCTCCCTAGTGCTAGCATTATATACCTGAGCCACCATGCTCAGCCCCACAGAACAGTGATGTTTTGCTCAGTTCTCATTATGGTTCTGTTCTGTTTTGAGAAAGCCTAAATCCTCATTCCCCCAAATCCAGATTTCTTCATTTAACTGTAGCGTGCTTTCCCGGTTTTGCCCCCCATGGCCCTTCCCAGTTCCTGGCCTCCCTCTGGCTACCTGTTCTCCTGGAAATACCCACTTCCTCAGCAATGCAGAGCTGATGGTAGAATGTTTCCCTAGCCTGAGGCCAACACTGCAAAGATAAGTAGATAACCTTCCACATTGGCCAGGCCTACAGACACAGCCTTGGCATTCCAATTGAGAATGATCAGAAGTTGAAGATCTACCTTGGATGCAAAGGAATGAATCCAAGTCACAAATCTGTCTTAGATTGCTGCTCTCAACTTCAGGCAAAACAGCTTCAGACCTGTAATCCTAGCATTTAAGAGAGAGGTAGGAGGTTCAAGAGCTCAAAGCTATCCTTGGCTACATAGTAGGTTTGAAAACAGCCTGAGATACAAGAGACCCTGATTCAAAAGCAAAATAACAAAAAAACAAACAAAACCCTGCACCCTAAATACAACATCTATATCACCATACATCATTCCTCATGCTCAAGGAACATCATAAAAGAAAGGGCAAAAAGGATGTAAGTGCTAGAGACTGGGGAGGAATGCTCTGAAATATTGTCTTCTGGATGTGACAAGGTCATTGCATTCATGAACACAGCAGCTGGTGTTACCTGAATAAGACCAGGATAAAATCAAGACACCAAACATTCCAGCATGTGCAAGGGAGGGGCTCATGAGCTCTCACTCCAAGCTAAGGAGTCATTGGCAGTTAGTTGATGGTTGCTGAGGAAGGGAGAGTCAATTTTCTTTGGAGGTATGGCCCCTTAAAAGTTTCAGTTGCTCCATTGGACGGCACTACACCTATGTGCATAGGGGAAGAACACCTGGACTCAGTGAGTAATTTTTTTAAAAAAGACAGAAAGTTAGGAGAGGAAGGGGAAAGGGGTGAAAATAACCAAGGTACATCGTATACATGTACAATATTGATAAATAATAAATAAAAATATAGTAAGGAATTCCTTACAATCCAGACTAAAAATACAATCCATCATACAAGAGATTTAACCACAACACCAGGTGGGAGTGATCAACGGGAAAAAAATCATAAAAGCCTAAATGAAGCAGATGTTACAACTGAAACATAATTTATTTACTTATTTTGGGACAAGGTTTTAGATTTTTGAGCACAGAATAGAGAGACATAAGTCAGGAAAGAGACCAGAGTCTGCCCTCAACAGATGAGGTTTCGTTAACATCCTCAGCAAGGGAAGGGGCATCAACTCCCCCATGAAGGAGAGGAGTTGTACTCAGTGATAAGGAATTTTTCCTTTTCCTTTTTTTTTTGTTTTGTTTTGTTTTGTTTTCCAGACAGGGTTTCTTTGTGTAACCCAGCTGTCCTAGAACTCACTCTGTAGATCTGGCTGTCCTGGAACTCACTCTGTAGATCTGGCTGTCCTGGAACTCACTTTATAGACCTGGCTGTCTTGGAACTCAGAGATCTGCCTTCCTCTTCCTCCTGCATGCTACTGTGCATCACCACCTGGCAGTTTTGACCTTTATAGAGTCAATAAAGGGATTGAGAATAAGGGATTGATGGAACTTCAGAGGGCGGTATGAGGGTCTGCAGTCTCTGTCCTGGTCCTGTCTGATTATCTTGGGACATGGTCTGTACCAGCAAACATCGCTCTCTATTTTGCTGCTGAGTGATAAGGCTGAACTAGGTCAGCTGCAATCCCAAGGAATCCTGTTTTACAGCTGAGACCCTGTACCATTCCAAAAACCTGAAAATAGAAAAGATGGACAAGGGTGACTTGAACCAGAAGGAATAAGGACACCAAACAATGAGGTGTCAAATGGGAGGACAAGGAATGAGAAAGAAAGAAGGCAAAACAATAGCTAGGACCAGAGCTCTTGCGTAAGCTGATGATTTATACCAAACGCATTTTATAAGAAATACAGCATCTCATATACTATTTGAAGGAAGAAAAATGGGTAATGTGAGCATGGAGCTTAGTTGGCTAGTGTTGGCAAAGAGAACAAAGATGCCTAGGAACTGATTCTCACTGCCCAGAGGAAGGAGTCAGGTCCCCAGAAAGCACATCCCTGACTCCTATGTCATACTAGCTCCAGTGTGAAACAGTCCTTGTCAATTCTGTTCTGGACAAGGATACAAAACTAAAGTTCCCTTTGGCCTATCATCAGGACCTCTAAAAATGTCTTGGGTTGGTCTGACTCTCCATGGAACAGGACATCATTTCTTTCTTAACTGCATCTAGCTGAGGAGGGCCATTGCCAGAGAGGATTAGATCTGGGTCCTTCAACCTTGGTCCTCTGTTCACCTAGAATGATGAGAGTTTTATCTTGGTCACCTATAATGGATTATAAGAGAAGCTAGAAATGTGGTTTGGGGTGGAACAGAAGCCCATACACAGGAGGAGCCTTGAAGTTGACTTTGTTGTCTAGTTCTTGCGTCTTTGGGCCCCATCTCAAACCAATTAAGAGTTGTTGGTGTGGAAGCAGCATTGCTCACAGAAGAAGCATAAATCCCATTGTCAGGATCACAAGTTTGTGGCCAGCCTGATCTTCATAGTGAGTTTCAGGAAAGCCTGAACTACAGGAGACGTGCCTTGTAAATTTATATTTAAAATTTTTATTTTAAATATGTGTCTATGTGTGTTCATGCAGGGTGGAGGCTGGGGTGTCGGATATGTGCTTGTATGAGGTTTCCATGGAGTCCAGAAGAGGACATTGG
This sequence comes from Ondatra zibethicus, assembly GCA_004026605.1. Taxonomy (NCBI): domain Eukaryota; kingdom Metazoa; phylum Chordata; class Mammalia; order Rodentia; family Cricetidae; genus Ondatra; species Ondatra zibethicus. Next base: position 241 of record PVIU01023926.1, on the reverse strand, counting down.
ATCTCATGGAGCTGGAACAATAGGTGGTTTTAATGACATGGATGCTAGAACTCAAATTTTTATCCTTTATGAGAACAGCATGCACCCTTTACTGCTAAGACAGCTCTCCAGCCTCAAAACATGAGTCTTAAACAAAGAAACAGCTACGGATTGTCTGACCTTGCAGTAGCTCTCTAGCTGATAACCCCACTTATGTATATTGTCAACACATTTATCCATTACTTTCTTTTCTGTGACTATA
>PVIU01023925.1:8439-26555 GCA_004026605.1 Ondatra zibethicus | reverse complement strand
GTGTCTGTCTTGAGATGGCAAGAGTCACTCACAAGGAGGCTTCATAGTAAACTCAGCTTTGGTCTTTGTGTCAGGGCTGTGTGTCCTTTGAGGACGTGGCTGTGTACTTCTCCTGGGAGGAATGGAAACTGCTCGATGACTCCCAAAGGCTCCTGTACCGGACTGTGATGACGGAGATCTTCGAACTTGTTTCCTCGCTAAGTAAGACCCCCATCCTGTTAAAGCATATCTGTATGGGCTTGGCCTTTTAAATTTTTCTACAGAGAGACATATCCTTCTCAAAGCTAGCCTGTGAACACTCAGTCTTTCCTCCCACTGTCCTGTAGTGGAAAATACAGGTTATAGACACAGGCTTGTTACATAATACCTTTTCTCTCTTAAGAACAGTAAAGGCAAACAGGAATCGGTAATCAGTTTGGGGTGACAATATTTGTCTGTGTGGTAAGTTATACAAGAGTTCCTGGTACTCACTGTATTAACCAAGCTGGCTGGAGTTCAGAGAGATCCTCCTGCCTCTGCCTTCCAAGTGCTGGGAATAATGGTTTGTTCCACTAGGAGGTCTTGTAAATACATGGCATCTCTGTGGCTCAGATACTACTGTCTCCTTCCAGGTGGCATGCTGTTGACTGATTTTTCTGTTCCACCATGTCCCACATCTATTTAGTCCCAAATAAACACTCAGAGGCTACATTAATTATAAACTGATTCGCCTATTAGCTCAGGCTTCTTATTAGCTCTTATAACTTATATTAGCCCATAATTCTTGTCTGTGTTTGCCACGTGACTTGGTACCTTTTTTGGCGAGGCAGTCACATCTTGCTTCCTCTCTGTCTGGGTGACAACTGCAGACTGAATCTTTTTTCTTCCCAAAATTCTCCTGTTCTCTTCGCCCCACCTATACTTCCTGCCTGGTTGCCCCACCTTTACTTCCTGCCTGGCTACTGGCCAACAGCGTTTTATTAAAATACAATTAACAGGGTACAAACCATTGTCCCACAGCAGCATGCTGTGTGTCTGCAGGTGGCAGGAGTTGTAGAACCGATGGCTCATTGTTTGTTTTTCTTGCAAGATACTCTTATAAGGATTGTTCTCATTAGGTGTCTTTACTTTGAATTATTATGGGTTGGAGGACTTGATCAGTCCTTGTATGGAACACTCACTTCTTGTATCATTTAACTTTAGGACTTGAACTTTCTGGGATCAAAGACATAACTCAGGTGGAGTCCTGTGGCGATCTCTCCGTGCCTGCACTGAGATTCACAACTCCATGTTTGTGGACAGGTACTTGGAGGGTGGAGACTGCAGATGTATGCACCTATTATTTCTGAACCAGGACTCTCCCCAAGTATCAGTCTCACATGTTTTGCCCATTGCTTTGCAATACTGTGAAATTCAGGCTTTCCTTGATTGTGTTAGGGTACATTATACCTACGGCAGTCCTTGAATGCAGGACTTCAGTTGCCATGTCTCAGGGGCCTGGACAGCCTTCCTCACTGTGTCCTGCATCTTCAGCAGCTGCGGCTTGTGGAAAGCTATTGCCGAGGACAGTGTTGAGGCTCACAGCGCTTTTCCCCATGGTTCACTCCATGCTGTGTTTGTTCTTGCTGTCCCTAATGTCCCTGGGTCCTGTGATACTGACAAATGCAGCATGGCAATGGGTCCCTGCCACCCTGAAGTAGCCCCCTTGTTCTGTAAGAAATCTCAGAACAATGTTAGTCATACATGCTGTCTGTCTGTCACTTAACAGTCTCCACTCCGTTCATCAGTGTTTCTCTGTGTTCAGGTTGTTGGATCAAAGTGGAGAGTGAAGCGTCCCCCTTTGAGCAGAGTCTGCCTGCGGAAGGAGACCTTAGTGCATCCACGCTCCAACAGCAAGTGCTGAGCTGTGCTGAGACACCCTTGCTAAGTGCAGACAATGCAATGATCATCCAGACTTCCTCAGGTCTTCTCACACATCAGGTGTCTTCCAGTGGCGGGGAGATGCCCAGGACCACTGAGAGTGGAGAGGCCATTCACCCCGAGAAGAAGAATTGCAAATGCAGTTACTGTGGCAAAGTCTTTACTAGTATCTCTCACCTTAATCGACACTGGAAGATACACACTGGAGAAAAGCCTTTCCAGTGCAGCGAGTGTGGGAAGTCCTTCAGCCAAAAAGCCTTTCTCATCAAGCATTTCAGAATGCACACTGGAGAGAAGCCTTATAGGTGCAGCGAATGTGGCAAAGCCTTCAAGCATAACATCTCCCTCATTTCCCATCAGGGACTTCACACAGGAGAAATGCCTTTCAAGTGCAGCGAATGTGGGAAATCGTACAGGAGCAGAGAAGGCCTTAAAGTTCATTATCGATTTCACACTGGAGAAATGCCTTTTGAGTGCAGTGAGTGTGGGAAATCGTACAGGAGCAGGGAAGGCCTTTTGAATCATTTCTACAGTCACACTGCAGAAAAGCCTTTCAGCTGCAGCGAATGTGGGGAGTATTTCACCCAAAACTCTGACCTCATTGAACATCTAACAGTTCACGGCAAACCGTTCAAGTGCAATGAGTGTGGGAGAGTCTTTAATTCAAGTTACAACTTCGTTAGACACATGAAAGTTCACATTGTAGCCAAGCAGTATGCGTGCAGGGAGTGTGACAAAGTGTACTGCAGTAGCTCTAGCCTGTATAAACACCGGAAGATTCACACTCGATAAATATCTAAGGAGGGCACTGGGGTAAGAAGTCCCTTAGGCATCTAAGTGAACACCTGAAATCTCAGTGGAACACAAGTGTTGAATGCTTCAGAGCAAATGGTGGCAGAGTCCACTCACACCAACCCCGTAAAAATGGCGAGATCACTGGGCTAAGATCTGTCATGATCCATGTTTGAGGCCTCTGATCAGAAGTGTTTTCTGGGAACACCGTGACCCCCACGTAGGTTTCTGAGTGCAAAGATTATAGGGAACAGCGTCAGCCACTGGCAGAACTTCAGCTCTAGGACTGAACCTGACCTTCAGTGAGAAGTTCTGAGAGGGCTTCTGCGGGACTCAGTGTGGGTGGGGGAGGAGCAGAGTGGCCTTGGATCTGTGATGAAATGTGACTTCTCCTTTCACTGAGTGTTACAGCGCCCTGAATAAATGCTTGTCTTTCCTGCTCTGTAGTCTTTCACGACTGCTTAGTTTCAGGAGAGTTCTCGTTGTTGCTGTTGTTGTTAGATTCATTTTGTTTTTGTATGAGTGTTTGGTTGCATATATGTATGTCCACCATACACATATGTCTATGTATGTATACCACATGTGTGTCTGGTGCAGACAGTGTGCCCTTCACCACTGAGCTGTCTCCAGCCCTGACTCACACTAATTTTGATGGGGAGCAGCTCCATGGTGTCCCTCACGATCTCATGTTGAAGTGTAGCCCAAATGCTTTCATTTATGTGTTTGCCTGTGTGTATGTATGTGTGGTGCCTGAGAAAGTCATTGGACCCCCCGGACCTGGAATTACATATGGCTGTGAGCTGTGTGTGCTGGGAGTGGAGCCTAGGTCTTCTGCAAGACAGCAGGTGCTCTTTTGTTTTCAAGACAGGGTTTCTCTGTGTAACAGTCCTGGCTGTCCTGGAACTCACTTCGTAGATCAGACTGGTCTCAAACTCACTGATAGCCTCCTGCCTCTGCCTCCCAAATGCTGGGATTAAAGATGTGCGCATAGTATTTTTGTGAGGTATGTCTTCAAATTTTGTGCTTTTCTTGGTTTCCTATGTGTGTGCATGAGTGTATAACCCAGCACAGCTCTATAGTATTGCTTTAAATTTTTATGTGCGTGTGTGGGAGCTTTGTTGTTGCCTATATTTTGGGAGGCAGGATCTTGCTTTATAGCCCTGACTAGCCTGGAACTCTATGTAGACTAGCCTGGCTCTGAGCTGACAGAAATATGCCTCTTGAATGCTAAGGTTGAGGTGAGTGCCACCGTACCTGGCTTTGTTTTGACATGTCTTACTATTTCTGAGATCAAGTATCAAAGTCCATTTCCCTCCGTGTCCATTAGTGTTTTATGACAGACCTGTGTGCCTGGCTGGCCTCAGGCTCTCGAGTCTCAGGAGCACTGGGACTGTTATACGCACCAACACGCGTTGATCCCACTGGGTGAGAGTAAGGTGTTTTTAATGCAATTTTTGAGTCAATTTTGAAGCAAGCTTTACTTTCTCTGCCACTTAAAGAATTAAAAGGCAGCAAAAATCTCCAGTTCTACAGGCAGCAGCAGGGAAAGTCTTAAACATGCAGATGTGAACAGACAGCATCAGCCAGTCAAGAAAGGGATGAGGAAACATAGTAAGCACCTGGGGTATGGGGCACTCTGGAAGTTGAAGCCCAGCCTCTCCTTGAGGGCTGTTTTTCCTTTTTCAAGTCTTTGCAGGGCAAGAATAAGGCTACTACCACAATTTTTGAGCTGAATTTGGCCAGGTCTGTACTTGGGATTCCCAGAATGTGGCACCAAAATACATTAGTCAGAGGCTTATAAAGGCAAAACCCCTGCCTTCAACCAGTCGGGGGCAAGCATGCATCCTGACATACTTCCTGCTTATGTACCTCCCATGCAGTGTAATCAAACACAACCTGTGCAGTTGGGGCAACCAGCTTTGTTTACAGGAGTGAAAACGTGTGGCTTGTTAGCTCACATGAGCAACAACCCCCAGCATTTCAAGAAGTTATTGGTCCTTGGGCAAATGAGGCTTATCTTAAGCACAGTAATTTAAACTTAAAACAGCACTTTAGTCCTCAGACACACTAAGCTGTTTTCAGTTCTCAACACTCTTACCTTAATATGTCAAGGCAGCAGAAATGCCTCAGTCTTAGACTGAGGACAAAGTGCTGCGGTACATACCTTCCATCCCAGCAGCATTGTAAAGTCAGAAGTAGGCAGATCTGAGTTTGAGGCCTGGTGTACATAGTAAGTTCCAGGACAGTCAGGACTATGTAGAGAGGCCCTGTCTCAAACAAATAAACAAATACATAAATATAACATTTAATCAAATGCCAAATGTTTTCAAGCAAATGTTAAGCTCTCATAATAATGTTACTTCAATTATGTTTTAATTGCCCATTTGTGTATGAATGTTGACCCAGTACTGTTTCAACAAGAACTTGCCAGAAAATTGAGAGTGACTAAATACTGGCCAGCCTGAGAATCAGCTCTGACTTTCAGCTGTTAGGGGGTCCACCCCCAAAGACGGAACTCTGCTCAGAGTCCTTCCGCAGAGACGCGGTCACCCTTCCGTGTAAGCCTGAGGAGGTGAGGCCCAAATAAGCCGCTCTAGCTGCATGACTGACCTTGCTTTTCTCCTCAAGGAGTGCCATGAAGGCCAAATCTATACCACCAACAGTCACGTCACAACCACAGTCCAGAATCCTTACACTCGAGAAACTTCAGTCCTGCAGCCGCAGTCAGAACAACTGACTGTTCATCTTCACACCTGTGGAGGAAGTACCACCTAACAGGCCCTTCTTACCCTTCTGTTGCTTCATAGTCCTTTAAAAACAAAAGTGTTAAAATTCTCCTTCAATACACGGCCGGCCGTGTTTCGTGTTGGTCCTGATTCCACGGACCACCCTTTAGTTATCCTCAGCTTAAATCGTTACTGGAGTAATTGCAGTTTTCTGTTCTGGGATCTTAGTTTTATTAAATGAATAAGGGAAGCCAGATGTGGTGGTGCACACTTCTGGGTCCTTAGTCTTTTCTTTTAGTGATTTGTTTATTTTTATATTTATTTTTGTTTTATGTGTGCATTGGTGTTTTACTTGCATATATGTCCGTGTGCAGGTGTCAAATCCCCTGGAGGTGGAGTTACAGGCAGTTGTTAACTGCCATTTGAGAGCTGGGAATTGAACCCAGATCCTCTGGAAGATTAGCCAGTTCTTGTAACTTCTCAGCCATCTCTCCAGCCCCCTCTTAGGATAGATAGATAGATAGATAGATAGATAGATAGATAGATAGATAGACAGACAGACATGCATGGATACATAGATAGATAGACAGACACACATACATGGATACATAGATAGATAGATAGATAGATAGATAGATAGATAGATAGATAGATAGGTAGGTAGATAGGTAGATAGATATACAGACATACATACACACATACATGGATACATAGATAAGACAGACAGACAGGCAGATAGATAAGGGAAGCCAGTCATGGTGGCACAGACTTTTAATCTCAGCAGTTGGGAGACAGAGGCAGGCAGATCTCTGATTTTAAGGCCAGTCTGTTCTACAGCAAGTTCCAATACAGCCAGGGCTATGAAGTAAGAACCAGTATCAAATAGATAAATATTTGGTGCTACTGGAGAGATAGCCCAGTGGTTAGGAATGCTTTATTCCCAGATGACCAAGTGCAACTCCCAGCATCTAGTCCTAGTAGCTCACAGCTGCCAGTAACATCAGCTCCTGAGGTTCCAATTCCCATTGCTCTGGAGACAAATATATGCATGCCCATGCTTGCTCATAAACACTCATGTAATTTAAAAAAAAAATCTATGGAGGAAAAAAACATAGGGGCTTGTGAGATGGTTCCGGAGGTAAAGGTGCTAGCCACCAAGTCTGATAACCTGCATGCTGGGAGATTCATCTGACTCCCATTCCCACTGCGAGCAGACATAAAGTGAAAAAAAAAATGTAGAGACAGAATTGCAAAGAATTTTCTAAAAAAATATGAAATAGACTAGAAAGAAAGCTCAAAGACAATTTTCCAGAGTTTTTAAGAAGAAAACCAAACCAAACAAACAATAGAAAAAAACAGTAGCTTCATGCTGGAAGGGATGTGGCTTGGAAAACCAACGAGAAAAACAAGAAAAGACAAAATGTCAGGAAAAGTACAACCAGTCTGTGGCCAGTACTGGAAAGACAAGATGCTTTTCAATGTGGAGGGAGTCTACAGACGACAGGTGCATAAACAGTGTCACCTCACCTTAGCATCTCCCCTGGAACTCAGACTGTCTAGGGGTTGAGAATTCCAGGTGAAAGAGGATATGAACTCCTCCTGGACAGATGATGACAATTTCAGAGGGATCGACACTGAAAAGGATTTACTTATTTTCTGTGTTTGAATCTTTGGTGACTGTATAAAAGTGGATCATGTCTGTGCCTGTGGGGAGCAGAAGAGGGCATCAGATGCCCTGGAAATGGATGTGCCATGGGGCCTGAACCTGGGATCCACTGCAAGAGTATCTGTTAGACCTGAGAAAAACCAATTCCAATTTAATTAGACTGGCCAACTGGCTGCCTCTCTCAAAGTCACGCTTTCAGAGAGCAGCCCCTCCCTGGCTTTTGAGGGCCCTTTTACCGGAAGGGTTAGGGTTGAGAGAAAACAGCTGCTGAGATAATTGGGAGACAATTGGCTGCTAGCAGCTGGACAGAAACGGGGGAACTCAGAGCTCAAGGCTACCCATCGGGTACATAAGAGCAAGAATATGTCATGCAGAAGGGGAATCATGAAGGTGTCTGGGAAGACAAAGGGAAATCAATCACAGGTTCAAGAGCTGAGCAAGGCAAAGGGGGTGGGTATACACTGCAGAGTCACAAGTTCAGTGAGGGCTGAAAAACGGTTTGTAGGATGCATTAGGTTAAGGGAAACAGAAACTTACTGTTGGAAGGCATAGAGACTTAATAACAACATGGCTCCTTACCACAGTGTGGCTCCTGTTTTGGTTTCCCACAGCACACACCTTTAACCTCTGAACCATCTCTCTCTAGCACCTGGATTAACTCTTAGGAGTAGGAAAGGATGCCAGTGGTGATGGGAGCACACCCCTTTAATCCCAGCACTCGGAAGGCGGAAGCAGGGGGATCTCTGTGAGTTCGTTCAAGGCCAGCCTGGTCTACAGAGCGAGTTCAGGACAGCTCGGGCTGTTACACAAAGAAACCCTGCCACAAAAATAATAATAATTAAAAAAAAAGTAGGAAAGGACTCGTGTAACAGAACATAGAGTTTAGAATGTCAGCTCCCAGCCGGGCGGTGGTGGCCTACGTTTAATCCCAGCACTCTGAAGGCAGAGGCAGGAGGATCTCTGTGAGTTAGAGGACAGCTTGGTCTATAGGTGAGTTCCAGGACAGCCGTGGCTATACAGAGAGCTCTGTCTCTAAAATACAAAACAAAACAAAATCAATTCTCCACTTGACCTGGAATTTAGATTGTAGTCCCCAACTGCTTTAAAGGGCCTTGATGCAGACGAGAAATCTCCAATCCTAAAGAGTGGCAAAGTTGAAGTTCAACCTTCCAGGCCTATCTGAATAGATGCCTATATGGGATCATAGCCCTGTGTTCCAGTTTGTGACGTACAGCTTGGGGCAATCAAGCAATCAGGTCAGGGATCACTCAGAATTTACTTGATGCAGGCGTCTGACACGCTCCTGCAGTGGGACTCTTGGAGAGCAAGGCAAAAGAAAGTGGCAGTCCCTACCCAAGTCTTTTGAGCAGGTCATTTGGAGTGTCTCCGGCTTCCTCTTCTCTTGCCTTGCTGTCCTGGTCAATACAGGGTAAACCAGTCTGTGCAGCCCTGACCAACCCATCCAGGGACTTTGAAAGGAATCCCCTACAGGCAACACAGGAAGTCTGATCTAAACTAGTTTTAGTTACCAAGAAACCCATTTTCATTACTCCCAGATCTCACCTCCACACAACTTCATATACTTTCTCAGTTATTAAAAAAAAAAAAAAAAAAGTGGGTATATACCACCACCACCACCATTACCGCTACCACCACCATCAAAATCCCACCGAGTCCCTTTTGTGCTGGCCAACTGCTGCTGAGTTTGAGGCCTGCCGTGGGGTATGGTATTTCCAGGAGTGGGGCGTGGTGAACCTTTTACTTTTAACTCAGCCAATCAAAATGGACGTTTCCGTTGCTGAAAAAAAAAAAACGTGTTGGGCCCGTCTTTTAGCGTTGCTGGCTGAAGGTGCTTTGCAAAGTTCCTAGTTCAGTTACCCAGTTCCACAGAAAATCCATATTTCATTGAGTAGTCCAGGGCAGAAAGTTGCCAAAGCTTGCACTCAGGATGAATTCACAAGGTGTGTCTGAAGTCTGTGGCACCCGTGTGTTGACCCCGCTGCATGCCTAGTTCAAAGATACCTGTAGCCCTGTCTTCTGCTAGACAGCACAGTATAATGGTGGCCGCTGAGCAAGGACCCCAGACCCAGGTAAGTGCCACAGTGTCCCGGGTCTACCTGAATGCAAGAGCACTGGGAGGGAGCCCTTGGGTCGTGAGCCGGCAGGGCAGAACAGAGCAGGGGATCCTAGGCTGTGTAGAATACAGGCTCTATCATGGCCTACTAGATTCTCCTTCCTAACACCCGTGAGCTAGGGAGTCCATCTGACTCTCATGAGTATCTAGACAGAGTGTACTTCCAAAGGCTTACAAGGCAGGCCTGAACTCAGCGCACCTAGCTGCGGAGGTCCATTTGTGAAGATGCTGGTGTCTACAGATTTGCAACTGGGGAGACAATGGATCTGTTTCTCAAACCTTCAACCCTCCTGGAGGGATCGGAATGTTGTGGGTGGAGACAAGCCGAGACCTGCGAGCCCACAATCCTGTGCACCAAAGCAGGGGTGGGTGTGGACCATAGAGGTGGAGAGTAGAGATCGATCTCTAGATGGATTTTAAAATCTGAGTTATCAGGGCACCCTGCTGGGCCAAGTACAGCTACAAAATTGAGATAAAAAGACAACTGTAGTTGTTTTTTTTTTTTTTCTGGGTTTTTGTTGTTTGTTTGTTTCTGACCATCGGACAGGGATCGCCGTTTGGGATATTGTGCTGCAGCCAGTTCACATATTAAGATCGCTTTGTCCTTGGTAATGCCGAGAGTTTCAGAATGGCAGTGTCTCATGGGCAGCTTACTCATTCACTTCTGGAGTTCTGGGGAAGAGTGTGAGCTGGGGATAACGCCAGGGCCAACACAAAGCCTGGGCTGATATTTGAGAAGGTGAATATTAAGTGTCTTATTAAGTGTCAGGTATGGTGATGTGCACCATCTCAGACCTTGGGAGGCAGAAGCAGGAGACTCTCTGTGAGTCTGAGACCAGCCTGGGCTATTTAGGGAGGAGAACTTGTCTCCAAAAACAAACAAAAAAAAAAACCAAAAAGCCTTCCATCAGGTGGGATCTTAGGTGAAGTAAGCCACAGAAGGACCTGGAGTTAGGAAAGCCTCCACGATGTAGATGTTGTGTGTAGGCTTGAAGTTTTAGTACAGTGTATGTAGGATTCTGAACTGTGGAACTTATTAAATAAAAAGGTATCCATTCCAACAGGATCTGGTCAAGACCCATACTCAGACAGTGGCAATTAAAACAGTATGGCTGGATTGTGGGGGCACAAAACTTTAATCTCATCCCTCAGACCTCAGAGTCAGGCTGATCTCTGTGAGTTCAAGGATAGTCGCGTATACATAATGAGAATCTATTGTTGGACGTATATCTATAGGTATACACATATATGTATATAGTATCATGGATAGAACATTACTACAAGCACCTAACAGTTGCTTAACAGCATATTCAGTGTTTGACTGAAGTCTAATTGCTGGTTATTGCATTTGTTTTGTTTCGTTTCAGACAGACTCACATTCTGCAGCCCTGGCTGATCTAGAACTCATTATGTCAGCCAAGCTGGCCTCTAATTCACAGAATTCTGCCTGTTTCCGCTTCTGGAGTGCTGTGATTAAAGGCAGTACCACCATGCCTGGTGTAATATTATTATTTAGACATAAGCAAAGCCATCCATTTTGAGAGCACATGCAAGTCTTTATACTGATACTATTTTCGTTTGTTCTGAGACAGAGTCTCACTATGTAGACCTGGCTGGTCTGGAACTCATTATGTAGACCAGCCTGGCCTCAAACTCATAGATTAACCTGCCTCAGCCTCCCAAGTGCTTAAATTAGAGGCTTGCACCACATCTGGCTTTGTGCCAAAACACTTCAAAAATTAATTATGTGTATAGTAAACACATTTGCTGAGTACTTGACACATTGGACTGACATCATAATATTTATATAATATTCATATATACTTGAGACCTGATCTTACTATAGAGCCTCAGCCAGCCTTGAACTCTGTACTCGTTGTGAATAGTTGGCTGTCCTCAGACTCAAAGATAAGCCTGCCTATTCCATCCCAGTCTGGAATTAAAGATGTGCACCTCTTCACCACGCAACATGGCTACCATTCTTCTCCTTACATTCCATAGATGAGACTGAGGACATTGTTTCCTTGTCTAAGAGCACGCAGGAAGAGATCTCATTGAGGACTGGGGTCCAGGTAGCAGTTGGGAGAGAGGGCTTAAGTGAGCCTTGGGGACGCCAATACGATTGCTTGTTACTGACAGCTTTCACAGGTTCTTCTTGGTTCAGTGACACCTACAGATGAGGACAGGGGAAGGGGACAGCGCCTATGACACACCCTGTTTCATGCCCACTTTAGAAACTTGAGACTGAAAAGCCTTGGGACTCTGCTTGCGACCCCCCTATTCTTCCATATACCTGCCAGGGAAGATGATTACTGAATATAAGGTCCCCGAGGCCAGAACAGGGATTATATGTAGAGGTTCTGTCGTAGAGTTTCTGTTACTTTGATGAGAAACACCATGGCCAAAAAGCAAGTTTGGGGAGGGAAAGATTTATGGCTTATATTTCCACACTGCTCATCATTAAAGGAAGTCAGGACAAGAACTCAAACGGGGCAGGAACCTGGAGGCAGGAGCTGATACAGAGAGACCATGGAGGGGCGCTGCTTCCTGGCTTGCTTCTCATGGCAACTTCCCAACAGCCTGGGGATGGAGCCACCCAAAATGGTCTGGGCCCTCTCCTATCAATCACTAGTGAAGGAAATGCCTTATAGCTGGGTCTTATGGTGGCATTTTCTCAGCTGAGGCTCCCTCCTTTCACATAGCTCTGGTTTCTGTATAAGCTGACGTAAGATTAGCCTGCAGTTTCCCCTTGAGGCAGAGCTGTCTTCAAAATCAGAATCATTAAAATTCTCGTTATGTCACTGGACGTGGTGGTAGATGCCTTTAATCCCAGCATTCAGGAAACAAAGACACGTGGATTTCTGTGAATTTGAGATCAAGCTGGTCTACAGAGTGAGTTCCAGGACTGCCAGGGCTACAGAGAAACCCTGTCTTAAAAAAAAAAAAATTTTTTTTAAATTTCCAGTGATGACCATTATAGAAAGCCTGGAACTAAAAAGGAAAAGAAGGAACTTAAAAAGAAGAAAAGAAAGAAAGAAAGCCTGGAGCTGAGATGGATTGAGAATGCTCAGAAATCGGCAGGTGTGCAAGATCTTTGTTGGATTTAGTAAAAGACAGGAGGTGTGCGTGGCTCAGTAGCTAAGCACTTAGATTTGAATGTGTAAGCAGAGGTTTCTCTTTCCTGCCCCATCCCACAGCCATGTCTAAATAATCATTCAGAGGCTTAATATTAATTACAGAATGTTTGGTCTATAGTTCAGGCTTATTACTAATTAGCTCTTACATTTAAATTAGCCCATTTCTATTAATCTATACATTGTCTCGTGGCATCTTATTTCTTGGGCGGCTGACTTGTGTCTTTCTCCACTCCACCCTTCTTTCTCCCTATATTCAGTTTAACTTTCCTACCTAGCTATGTTCTGCCTTGCTATAGGCCAAAGCAGCTTTTATTATCAACCAATGAAAGCAGCATATTCTCACAGCGTACAGAAGGGTGATCCCACAGCATGAATGCTAAGTGGAAACGTAGGTAGAGTTAAGCATAAACTGTGTGCTGAGAGTGTGCATAGATGGCCTCCAGGTCCACGTGCCTTGGCAGAGCACAGTGGCACAAGTCTGGTCATGTGTGGTAAGATCATCTCTAGAAGCCCTTGTGAGTTGTCTGGTAGAAATAAGGGCTTTTCAATGTCGCCCTGCAAGAGCAGATGGACCCCTTATGTCCTTCTGCCTGTTGTATCAGACTGTTGAACACACTGGTCAAAGAAACCTCAAGAGGCTGGATTTCTGTGGCTTCAGAGCTCAGTACCCTCTGAAGAAGGACGCTAAGTGGGGATGACCATCTTGGAGAAAGCTGGAATGCTGCAGAAGGAAGCATCATGTGAACTCATATCCTCACTGTGGCAGGGCTGTGTGGCATTTCAGGACGTGGCTATCTCCTTCTCAGAGGAAGAAGGGGTGCTGCTTGATGACTTGCAGAGGCTCCTGTACCACAGAATAATGATGGAGATCTTCGTTATCATGGCCTCACTGGGTAAGGCGTACTCTCTTGTCAGAACTGTCTTTGGTGGGCTTGACTTCTTTTCTTCAGAGGTATGTCTTTTCCCAAAGCTATACCATGTTCAGTGAATCTTTTCCCACCATCCTGGAGTACAGGATACAGGTGATAACCCTGGGCTTGGAACATTTCCATCTTCTCTTGTTCTTGAGTGTGGAAAGATCCACAGGAAGCACTGCGGGATCAGGAGCCATATAGTGAGAATAATCGAGGTCAACTTGATGGTCTCATGGCCTGGTGACACTGTACATGCATGGCATTCCTATGACCCAGCAACTGCTTTCTTCCTCCAAGTAACATACCTCGACTGTACCTGTTGCAGTGATTGTTACACTAATGTGATCATTGATGGTTTTTCTTGCAAGGTGCTCTTCAAAGGATCGTTCCTACTGGTTTCCTTTCCTGTGAGTTGTCATGGTTTGCATGGCTCTCTTCTATCTAGTATGGAATGTTCACCTGTCCTATGCTTGACTTTAGGACTTGTACCTTCTGAGATGTGTGACATCACTCGGCTGGAGCCTTCAGGAGATCCCTTCACCCCTGCACTGAGAGTCCTGACTTCAGGTATGTGGACAGGTACTTGGAGGGTGGAGGTTGCTTATGCATGCACTCAGGATGAATTCGCATGGAGTATCTTTCTACGGGTTTCTAATGTTTTAGTGCCAGGGCAAAGGATAATGGCAGATTCCACCTCAGTTTTCCCCGTTATTCTAAACCAAAGCTGTTCCTCACGGATCAGTCTTTGCAACACTGTGAAACACAAGGTTTCCTTTTGTGTTGTTAGTGCATGGTATACCCTGAGTGGTCCTTGAGTGCAGGTTCTCCCGTTATCATGTCTTACATGCCTAGGCAGCCTTCAGCGCTGTGTCCCGCATCTCCCGCAGTCGAGGCTTGCAGAAAGCCATTTGCCGAGGAGTGTGTTATGGTCTGCAGCACTCCTCCCTGTGCTTTGCTCCATGCTTGTGTTCTTGCTGCCCCGAAGGTCTTCACAGTGTCAGCATGCTAATAGGCCCTCACCACCATGACCTAGCCCCGTTGTTCTGTGCAGACTCTAAGGTCACTGTGAACAGTATGTTTTGTCTGTCACTCCACAGTCTCTATTGCATTCATCAGTGTCTCTCTGTGCTCAGGAGGTCGGAACAGAGAGGAGATGTCACCCTTTTGCAGAGGAAGGGATGAATGCAGCCGTGCCTGAACAGCAGAAGCAGGTGTGTGGTGAGAAGCCCCTCCAGAGAGAACAGGTCAGGATCCCAGCTGTGAAGACCAGCAGAAGCAACCCGCCAGAGAAGATGACACAAAGCACAGACATTGTGATGGACTTCCAGGACTCCCCCAGTCTTCTTGGGTCTCAGGTGACCCCCAGTGCTAGGCAGCCACACAGACGCTTTGGGAATGCAGAGTCCATTCACTACCAAATGCAGCGACTGCGGCAAGACCTTCCATCATAAGTTCCGGCTTATTCGACACCAGACAACACACACTGGAGAAAGGCCTTTTAAGTGTGGTCAGTGTGGGAAATGCTTCCGGTAAAATGCCCATCTCGTTGTACACTTGAGAATTCACACTTCCAGTAAAATGCCCATCTCGTTGTACACTTGAGAATTCACACTGGAGAAAAGCGTTTTACGTGCAGCGAGTGTGAAAAGCTTTTGGTCATAAAAGCTCTCTCATTCACCATCTGAATGTTCACAATGGGAAAAGGCCTTATACATGTAGTCAGTGTGGGAAATTGTATAGGAACAAGTCCAGCTTAATATGTCATTATCAAATTCATACTGGAGAGAAGCCCTTTGAGTGCAGTGAATGCGGGGAATCGTATAGGAACAGTGTCAGCCTTGCGAGTCATTATCGATTTCATACTGGTGAAAAGCCCTATAAGTGCGACCAGTGCGGAAAGTCGTTTAGGGAAAAATCCAGCCTTTTTTATCATGGCCAAGTGCACAACGAGGAACGGCCTTTCCAGTGCGGTGGGTGTGGAAAGTGTTTTATCCAAAACTGTCACCTCGTGAAGCACCAGAAAGTTCATAGCCTTTAGTGTGCAATGAGTGTGGGAGTGTCTTTACTTCGAATTACAACCTCATTAGACACAAGAGAGTTCACCTCACAAGAAAGCAGTATGAGTGCAAGGAATGTGGTAAAGTGTATTACAACAGCTCCGGCCTCTATAAACATCGGAAGATTCACAGAAGATAAATGTCTGGTGAGAGTCTCGAATGCCGGACGTCCTTTTTTTTTTTGTCTAGTTTAAGCACCTGAAGATTCACTGGAAAAAACTTAAATGCTACAAATGTGGAGAACCTTCTCCCAGGCCAGCAGCTGGTGGGATTCTCATCAGAGGAGCTTCTTGCTGATAATTAAGTCAGGGACCCACAACGGAACAGCGTGTAGATGGGGAGAGACTTTGGATCACTAAGTTCTAAATAGGATGTTCTTTTCAAATCCCTCCCCTCAAGGCTCCGGGATCTCTGTGGAAGAGGAGGCAAAAACATTGTATGAGCCAGAGAGAGTGGATGACTCCTAGGAAAGAGGAAGTCTATACACAACAGGACTGAGAAAATATGAACCCACAGAGACTGTGGCAGCACGCACCAGACAGGTTCAAACCAGATGAAATCTTAGTGCTGACAACAGGAAACGCACCCAAAATCCCATTTCTAACCAAGAAGCAAAATCCCATTGATACCCGCTGGGAAAGGGAAAAAGCAACGTTTCTCCAGTGTACAGTCATTAGGTATGTCAACCACACTCTAGGGCGGACCTTATGCCCTAGAGTAGAAGACCAACAGAAAACGGACTCCCTGTGTGTGGTGTGCACATGTGCACTTTTTGTTTGGGTGTGGGTTTTTAAAATTGTTTTTGGTTTGTTTGTTTAGTTTTAGTTTTGTCTTTGTTTTTCAGAGAAAGAACATGAAGTTGGGCAGGTAGGAAAGTGGGAAGAGTCAGGGAGGGGTTGGGGGCAGGGAAGAATATGATCAAACTACATTGTATAAAAAATTAAATAAAAAACCAATACATTGTATGTATGTATGTATACATGTATGTATGTATGTATGAAATTTCCAAAGAATAAAATTTTTTTAAAGATTTACTTATTTACTTCATGCATATGAGCCTTTTCCTGCATATGTGTATGGACGTTCTATGCGTGCTCGGTACTGGAAGAAATTGACAAAGTTGTTGGATGCCCTGCAAGTGGAGCTATATACAGTTGGGAGCTACCATGTGGTTTTTTTGGAATTAAACCCAGGTCCTCGCTAGAAACCAACTAATCTTAACCATCGACCCATCTCTCCAGTCCCGTTGTACCTGCTTTTTTTTTTTAAAGTTGATTTATTATGTATACAGTGTTCGGCCTGCATGTATGCCTGCACACCAGAGCTTATTACTGATGGTTGTGAGCCACCATGTGATTGCCGGGAATTGAACTCAGGGCCTCTGGAAGAGTAGCCAATGCTCTTAACCTCTGAACCATCTCTCCAGCCCCTATACCTGTTTTCTTGAAGGATATATGTCATCAAATTTTGTACTTGTTTATTTATTTTTGGTCATTTCTTTGTACATATTACTGTTTTGAAACTTCTTTTCTCATGTTATTTTGATATAGGTTCTCAGTTTGTTGGCCTAGAGCTCTCTGTAGACCAGGCTGGTCTCAAAACTCATAGAGATCCACCTGCCTCTGCCTCCCAAGTGCTGGGATTAAAGGCATGGCGCCTCGCTATTCCCTGTGTCTCAAATTCTTGAAGCTCATACCTCAGTCCTCTGAGCCCTGGGGTAGTATGTATACCAACCTGTCCCGCTGTTTCCAGCTCTCAATACTACCTTACCTGGATCTGAAGACTCGGGCATGTCTCCAGCCTTTGTAATTCACTGGCTATTTATTTCTCTAACCATGAAAGTCTATTCATACAGAAAGATGTGACGTAGAAAGTTCTGATATCGAGCTAGGTGTGGTATCACGTGCCTTTAATACTAGTGCTTGGAAAGAAGAATCAGGCAGATCTCTGTGAGTTCAAGGCCAGCCTGGCTTGCTGAGCTAGTTCCAGAACAGCCAGAGAAACCCTGTCTTGAAAAATCAAAAAGAAAAAAAGTTCTGGTATCTATTATCTGCATGGACTTCTGCCCATTTGTGTTTCCTCTCTTTATGAGAGCAGGGTCTCCTGCAGAGGCCTTTGATGTGACTCCAGTCAATGCAAGTTCTGTATTTTTGTCTCGCATGCACCAGGATTGACCCACAGTTGCCTGTTTTCTAGGGAAGCAGCTAAACCAAGTTATGGTGAATGAAAATGAGCTCTTTATAGATGTAGCCTAGTAACAATCAGGCCTCATGATGTATAAAGAAGAGATAAAGGGCTGGAGAGATGACTCAGTGGTTAAGAGCACTAGCTGCTCTTCCAGAGGTCCTGAGTTAGATTCTTAGCACCAACATGGTGGCTCACGATCCTCCGTAATGAGATCTTGCATCCCCTTCTGGCCTGTGGCATACATGCAGGCAGAACACTGTCTACATAATAAATCTTTTTAAAAACTGAAGACATCTATCCCCACCCCTGTATTCCCACCTTTTGCCCGGCAATCCTGTTCGCCTCCAATTTCCAAGAGGATCTATACATGATTTTCTTTGGGTTCAACTTGCTATTTGGCTTCTGTGGGCTTGTGAGCTATAAGCTTAGTGTCCTTTGTTTTATGGCTAGGGTCCACTAATGAGTGAATACATACCATAATCGTCTTTTTGGGTTTGGGTTACCTCACTCAGGATAGCGTTTTCTATTTCCATCCATTTGCATGCAAAATTCAAGATGTCATTGTTTTTTACTGCTGTGTAGTACTCTAATGTGTATATATTCC
>PVIU01023924.1:0-26470 GCA_004026605.1 Ondatra zibethicus | reverse complement strand
TCTCTCTCTCTCTCTCTCTCTCTCTCACACACACACACACACACACACACACACACACACACACACACACACACATACACACACCCTCAGTTTCCTTTCCTATAAAATTAGTATAATGATAAATGCTTCTGATAATCTTCAAAGGCACGCCCTGCAGGTGAAATGAGATAAAGTATTCCTGGTGTCTCCTGTGATGCCTGGCTTCCAGCACAGGCCTAATTAGAAGTGGCCTCACCTACTTTCTGATACTTTTTGAATACATCTAATCTGGTCATGGAGTCATGCCTGTAATCCCAGCACTTAGGAGACTAAGGCTGAGACAGGAGAATAACCATGAGTTTGTGGCTAGCCTAGGCTACAGAGACCCTGCCAGAAAAAAAAAGTAATGAAAAAAAAAAGAAAAAGAAAAGGAAATTACAAAAACCCACTTTCCTAACATCAAGAAGATATTTATCTTTAAATAAAAACAAAATTTTCATGTTATAAAAACGTATTGTAGCCGGGTGGGGGTGGGACATGCCTTTAACCAGCCCTTTAATTCAGGAGGCAGAGGCAGGAGGATCTCTGTGAGTTCAAGACCAGCCTGGTCTACAAGACCTAGCTACAGGACAGGGCTCTAAAACTACAGAGAAACCCTGTCTTGAAAAACTTAAATAAATAAATAATAAAAAGTATTGTATAAATTGCCATTCAGAAGCCTTGACACTGGTGTTTGAGAGAGAAGTTCTCAGAATAAGTACTCTGTAATTTTAAGTCTACCATAATCGTCAGACAATCGATACAGAAGGTGGACAACCCACACATCATAGACCAGTTTTTCTCAATGAATCGGGAGTCGTGGGAGGCCTTGGAGCCTGTGAAGGAGGAAAGTAATCAAAAGCATAGAATAATTTTAATCTCAAACTTTATTTTAAGGAAAAAAATCGACGAATTCAAAAAGCTTTCAGATCCAAGCACCCTGCAAAGGTGTGGAAATGAGTTCTTTCTATTGTAGTATATTCTCTCCATTTATGCTAAGCTTGGGACTCCAAGAGGGATAAACACAATTAAAGAAAAAAGAGAAAATTAATTATTGGATCAACACATTTAGTGACCTACCCCAGTAACAGCATTAGTTTTTCTTTGTTTTTTGGGTTTTTTGTACAGTATAAATTCTGAGCAAAAATCTTAGGGTCATCTCTGCGCTGCTACTGACTGTCGTCTGCTCTCTGTATCAGTTTCAAGAGATGTGATTTTACCTTCAGTGGGAACATGAAGTTCAATTAATGATACCTGCCATCCCCACCCTAACAACCCCCACCCCTACTCCCACCCCATTCTCCCAAACTCCACCCCACCCTCCCAGCCCCTACTCCCACCTCACTCCCGCTCTACCCTCCCAGACCCCTACCCCCGCTCCCATTCTACCCTCAGCTTCCAGAGCAACCATCTATGGCAGGGGTCCCTCCGGGAGCAGAATTTATGAGTTAGCTGCTGCTAAAAAGCCAATAGAGAGAGCATAAAACATTTTGTAACATATTTTAAAAAACAGTTATTAAAAATTAAAAAGAAAACTTTGCTACTAGCCTACCTAAAGATTTAAAAAATAAATTATGCTTGTATATCTCGATGGTAAAAAATATTTATCAGGTAATAACTACTAAAAGAAGTTACATTTATTTAAGTAGAGAGTCATTTCTTGTTTAAAATTCTGGCTTGGGGAGTTGTTTGTTTTGTTTTTTTTTAATTAAGGAATTATGGCCAAAAGTGATCTGGTCTGATACATTTTCTAAATATCTCTCCTTGTGTTTATGACATTCTAGCAAGCTATTATAGTGTTCCTTGCTCATTCTGCCACTTTCTCCCGGCCAGTCCTTCCTTTCTATTAGCAATGACCTCAACATATCAAGGGCAGGAGAGAAGCAACTGTGTAGCTTCACACATTACAGACTTAGGTCTTAAACATGAAATTTCTCTTTCTTTATCAAAGAAACACTTCTGTTCTTTTCCTTCATCAGCAAAAAAGTCACCAACCCCCCCCACACACACACTCACAAAGTTGTACATACGAGAACTGTACACTCCTCTGTGCACTCCCCCTACCAGCTTTTCACATTTATACGGCTTCTCATGTTCAGATCTCAAAATCAATCATCTTGTATTCAAAGTGGATGTTCCCTGGTGTTGCTGGCTGACCAGTTAATTCGTCTTGAATTTGGAAGGAAGTTTTTAACATGGGAAGGTATACAGATAGATGTTTGTAGGTGCTCTTTCAGTTAAAATCCAGACCACCAGCTCCCCGATGCAGCCCTTCCCACCAAAACGCCATGAAGCGAAAGAACAAGACTGATTTTCCTCTCATCAAATTCCTTCACTTTCCATGATGAAAACATTCGGGGTCAAATACCTGTAAGATAGACCAAATACCAGACATGGTATTTTTGTTGAGTAAACATTTACATCTGAATAGTTTTCCCCGTTTGTTGATGATTTGTGAGTATAAAATGCTGCAACCTTACAACAACAACAAAAAAACTTGTAATAATGTTTAACACCCTGGTTTACTGCCTTGTTGCAGTAGGGATAGTGTTGCGATTACTAGCTATTCGAATATTGTTTAAATGAAACTGCAGCTGTTGGAGTCAGACAAAAGGCCTTCTACGTGGCCAGCTGTGTCTTATAAAGCTAACTGTTGCCTTTACCGGCCACGGCTTTATTTTATCAGCAAGCTGTGGTTGGTTGTTTTTCCACCGTCCAAGCATACCTGGCCACATTGGACTTTTATTTCTTGTAACTTCTCGACGAGGTTTTACATATGTGTTGTAATCTAAAACATAGATTCCAGCAGCTCCCCTTCTTGTCTCATTTAGGGCCACGAAGGGGCAGTGTATACAATAAAAGTGGCAGAATGTTCCTGGTAGAAGTTTCTTGGGAGGAATGTGATCATTTTGAACTAGATGATGGTCTAGGCTCACAAAGATAACCTTTGAAATGGGCTGGGTGGATGCTGTGTTTTTCCCATCTTCAATACAGTCTTGTGTTTGGCCTATGTGATAAACTACTCCAAGTACATATGGCCACCAGAATGTGGTGAAGGGAAACGATTGTGTGATTTAAATTCTTTACCATTGAGAGCTTTTAGCTCATTGATGTTCAAAAATAAGTTGAATCTTAACATTGATTGCTCAGAAGCCAGCAAATCAATCTGCCCTTCACCACTGAAACATATAGGCCCATTTCCAGCTACACTACCTTCCGGAGTATCCAGAGAGTGTCCAGTCAAAAAGAAAACCCAGCCAGTCTTTCCTTTATGGTCTTCAGGCTGCCATGATATTAATGAAAAGAAGGACCAACAGAAGTTAATAACTATTCCTCATCAGTAATCTATGACTGGGAGGGAAAATAATGGGGTAGAAATGAACTTGACGGGTGGAGCCCTATAAATATCCTCTGAGTTTCTTTACTATCCCCCGGTCCACAAGGCGGGACTGGGGCATCTGCTCCCAAACTGTTCCCATCCTGTTCAGAAACTGACCTGAATATATATTGGGCTTAATGACCAAATGTTTAAAAATTCATTGCACAAGAACAGCTGAAAGCAGTTGATTGGCTTGTGCTTTATTGTATGCACCTTACTTCCCAGACCCGCAGTAAAGGCGAAGGTCAGCTGCTAAACATTTGGGCATTTAAAACTGCGAGGCCGGAGATTTTCCAATACCCCTGTCTGTTTCCTATACCCAGAGTATCGGGCCCTACTAAGTTCTTTGTGCCAAATTGGTCCTTTGTCTTGATGCACATAACAGCTCTGGAGAAGTTGCCTGTTAGCTCCTGGGAGACCCTGACCTGAGAAGATGCTTTTAGAGATGTCATCCTCATGGACCCTGGGGGTCCTTTCAGTTCAAGGAAGCAGGTAGCGTTTTTACATCAAGTACTATTTCAGAGTTTAAGGTAAACTACCTGCATCCAGCAACCACCAGGAAACAGAACAATTCCTAGTCGCTGCATTACTGCTGGGCAGACAGATCATTTTTTAAACCAAGGGGTACATAGCATGAGCGAATGATTTCATTAATTCCAACTCTAGGCCATGGTGAGCTTTGAAGTAAATAAAGTCCATCTAATTCTTTTTTTTAAAATTTTGTTTTATTTTTTTAGGCAAGGTTTCTTTGTGTACCCTTGGCTTTCCTAGAACTAGCTCTGTAGAGCAGGCTGGCCACAGAGATCCACTTGCCTCAGCCTTCCAGGTGCTGGGATTAAAGGCATGCGCCACCACTGCCCGGCAAGTCTATCCTAATTCTAAAGACACCAGGATACTTTAAAAACACACCATTGCTCACACCCTTTGTTAACAGAGAACCAAACTGGTTTCTTACATTTTTTTTCTTTCTTTTTCTCCGTGTGTGTGTGTGTGTGTGTGTGTGTGTGTGTGTGTGCGCATATGCATATATGTGTGGTACATACATGTTTGTGGCAGAGTGTGCACTACCTGTGTGCATGTATATGGAAGCCCAAAGCTGATGGCAGGTACCTTCCTCAAACACTTTCCAACTTATATTTTGAGATGGAGTCTCTGAATGCAGCTTGAGCTTTTTCTTTTGGCTACTCTGGAGAGCCAGCTTGTTCCAGAGATTTCTTAAATCCAAAACACACCTGCCTTGATCTGTGTCTGGGCATCTGAACTCCAGTCCTCACTTTTGCACAGTGGACACTTTCCCACTGAGCCAGTCTTCCTTACCTGCCAATGCCAAACCTGTGCTTCCCAATAGATATGTGGTAAGACGATCACTCTGGTTCCTGTTACTAGAGCACTGAGATACATATGGGTATATGTATGCTCGTATGAGTATATATATATATATATATATGTGTGTGTGTGTGTGCGCGCGCGCGTTTATATGTGTGCATGTGCATAAACATACACATACATACACACATACACAAAGAAGTCTATTTACCTCAAAGAAAATAGACTATCTAGGCATTTGCTCTATGGAGTTAATTTGGTAACGACAGTGTAGGGAAGGAAGAAGAAATGAACACTACTAGAAGAGAGGGTACATGTTCTCTTCCTGCAGTTTCAAGCGACTTCCTCCCGTGATCTCCCTGTATGCACTGCTGTTTCCACCCATGCCATCATCACTATTATAAAAATTGGGTCCCTTTGCTTTATCTCGGGGCCCTTGGGATATGAGCATCTTGTATGTTTTAAACTCATGCTCCTCTTGAGATGATTTAGTCCTTTTCTTCTTCATAATTTCCCCCTCTCAGTGTGTGGCCCTTTGTCATTAGACTGATAATCATATTAATAGCAGGAATGTAATTTCCCATAATGCTAAATAGCTGTGTGAGCACACATACCCAGCTTATTCTTAGATTCATTTACACTCTGACTTCATCTATACTTAAATATAACAGGTGTTTATCTTCATCAGTAGGGAGCATGGGCTGGACCAGGGGCCTTACACTTACACAGGGCAGATGCAAAGATGAAGAAATCTTATATTTTCTTTAAAGATGGAGCACTGTAGAGTTTTATTTCATTTATTCAGGTAACTCCAGTGGCAAAAATCTTTAGGTTTGCATTACTAAAATTTCCTCAACTGTGTCTGTAAGTTGAATTACTGAATAGCAGTCTGTTATTGAATAGGGTGCTTTGCTTCAGAGGCATAACTGGGAGGGCTTCTCATGTTCGGGGCCATTGCATAGAAAAATAGACAATGGCTGTGTGATAAGAACATAGATTCTTTCCATTTTCCCACATTCCTTGGCAGCCTCAGAACGTGGCGTGCCTCTTCCCAACGCCACTGCCACATAAGTAGAATACAGGGGAGTGGGAAAGTTAACTGGAGTCCTCCCTATGGGTTGTAAGCATGAGGTCCCGCTTTGGGCTTTCCAAAGGCACGTCCTTCATTTGGTGGAAAGTTGCATTCTGAAGCCCTCCAGATGCAAACATTCCCACGTCAGATTATCCAAAACAATTCATTGAAAAAAAAAAAAACAACTCAAGTTTAACAAAGTAAGTTTTATCACCCAATGAAAAAGCAACAGCAAAGGCGTTTCCTCTTAGTTCACCTTGTGAGTCCTTGGTAACCCAGAGACAGTCCTGCACCAAAAGAGGGTCCCCTAACTTCAGCAGGAAGTGAACTGTTTAATAATCAGAATGGGTATCTGATAGATGACTTAATAAGGATTATCTTCCAGGTGGTCTAATTCCAACTCCAATTCTTTAGTTTCTTCTTTCTTTCTTTCTTTTTTTTTTGATTGAGTCCATATAAGTGGGTCTTGATAGTATAACTGTGGGTGAGCTTTTGAGTAGATGGATGAAATATTACCTCTAAAATATCTGAACTAATCAGAGAAATGGCCCTTGGTGAATTAGAATGCCCATATTAGCCCACCTAAACTCAAACTGTTCATCTTTTCTCTCTTGAACTTGAAGCGTGTAGAGGGAGAACACAATGAGAAGGTGATGGGGTAAGTCACATGGGTTAGGCGGCCCTGATGGCGAGCATGGTGGCATGGTGATGAGTTGTCTTTTGAAGCCTCAGTTTCCCACCACTGGAATAGAATGTTAGTAATAGAAACATCTAGTCAAACTTTGGTTGTGATTATTGGATAAGAATCTTCAAAGAGCCCAGTGCAGTTTCTGCCATACTGGAAACTCAATGACCTGACAAACTACTACAGTGACTTCTGGCGCTAACCTCCTGGGTCTACTGAGCTTCAGCACATATACTTTAACACGCGAAATGACTTATGAGCACTGAAAACTGGTAGGTAAAAAGGAACATACCGCAGAGAATGCAAACCACGTGAAAACTAGTTAAGATTGGTGCACCTCAGTCTTTGTGATGTACACGTGTGTATGTGCCAGGACCCCAGTCATTGGAATGTTAAGAAAAAGAGGGAGGGATATTATTTAAAGTGATAATACCAACTACCTTAGAGGTTCGCAGAAAAGAAATGTCTGATACTTTCCACGTGAATGAAATTGGCAACGCAGTTGGCAGGAATAAAAAAGCCAGAAGCCACCAATAACTACCAGTGTGTATCAATGGTTCATCCATGCCATGTAATGTGCCCATTGACAAAAGCAAGTTCATATTCTGCCACTGGACATGGGAAGGGTGTTACTAAGAAAAGAGAGTAAGATTTAAAGAAAATGTACCAACTGGTGACATCTTAATGAAGCAAGCAGCATACAGGTATGTCTTTGTATAAATGTTTACATGTGTGCATGTGTATAACATGAGCATTGAAAGAAGTTTTTAAAAGTGCATAAGTGTTGAGACATATTTTTTGGAAAATTTTGAAGAGTAGACCAAAAATAGAAGTGCCCAATATGCATGATACATTCTAGCTACTTGAACTGTGGTGTATATTAAATAGATACGTAGTTAGGTAGGTAGATGAATTAGACTAAAATGAATTTATTGAGGGGATTACAATATGCCTTAAAGCAAACTGCACGATGATCTGTGTGGCATAGTGCTCGGTTCTTTATAAACACATGGTGATATAAAACCTGCATGTATGTCATAAGGTAGCAAGTTATGGCTTGTAGACAGTCTCTACCTGTTTGTCTATTTTTATAAACAAAGATTTATGGGAACATAGCATACCTATTGCCCAATGCAACTTGCAGTTACTTCTTGCTTTAAGTGCAGAGGCTTACAGTTAACAACAGATTCTAGATAAGCAGTAAAGACTAAAATATTACCTTCTAGCCCTTTATAGAAAAAAAGGTTTGCTGAGGCCTTGTATCCATGATCATGTTTATTCACACATGTAACATAGCATATTACATCAGGGAAGAAATTGGGTAGGCTATGCGGAAGTAATGCTTAGCTTTCATTATACGTATCATTAAATGCCTGTGATTTCATAATTTGAAAACATTTATAAATATTTAACACATAGTGATTTAATAAATAAATAAACAATAGCCCTAGAAAATGTATTATTTCAAATATGGATGCTGGACATATTCATCCATCAGTATCTTTGAGTGAGTCCAATGTATTTTGTCCCAAAGACACACATAAGCCAGTAGGAATCCCTAGGACAATGTGAACAGCCAATGGTGAAGCCATATCAAAGGCAGCAGTGAAGACTGTAGAATACACCAAAAAGCAAGCTAGTTTGTTGGGGTACATGGAGAATGCTTCACACAGAGGTAGGTAATCTTTCTGTTGACCCTCAAAAGACAAGGTAGTGTCTATGGGACATTTGCAGAGCTGAAGAGAAAGTTTGATGGCTTGGCAGAAAGCACGAGTGAGAGAGATCATCCGCCAAACAAGGAGGGCTGAGACACAATGTTAAGGGACCGGGGGTAAGAATGTAATTCAGTGGTGGCACACTTGCTTAATATCACCAGACCTGGAAGAAAACAAGACAAGTAAAACCAAACAGGTTGCAGGATGTAGAGGGACATGGTATGAGGGAATTCAGGAATCAGAATGGGTTTGAACGTAAAGGCTGGCCTTACACATTGGAAAGTCGTGTACATTGCCTTGGCTATTGTTAAATCGGCTTTGGGAGGGTCAGCTCAGAATTTTAAAGAACTGTGTATCCTGGAATCTGTATTCCTGCATCCATATGGAGATTTATGGGGGTGCTAGATAGGCAGCCTAACAAAACAAGCTGTGGTTGATGTTCTCGTGCAGCCAATGGATTTCAATAAACAATAAGGAGGGAAATAAAAGCAGCCACCATTGATAGACACTCTACATGAGGGGGTCTTGTACACACTCTGCACAGTAAATCCTTAATTCCAGACACTGGTTTCATTGTCACGTTTTATAGATCAGAAAACTTAAACAGAGACATTGAGTAACTTATCCACAATCCTGGAGTTGATAAGTGACAGAAGTAGGACTTTTGTCTAAACAGTTTGGCACCAATCTGTGCTCCCAGCCATTATATTTTTCCATCCCAGGCGAGTTAAGTAATCATCATCCCCTGAAGAAACATTTATTAATCTGCCAATTAAACCACCACCATGTGACAGGAGCTGTGCCAAGTATTAGGGATACAGGCTTTCTAAGAGTCTAATGGGGGTCTAGCAGATGGGGAGATTGGAAGTCCCTAACTGGTGTGTTGCATTGAGAAAGATTCTGACACTCCACCCAAAGACTCCAGAGGGAGAGTTTTGTTATTGATGAAATGTGTCTGCCAGGGCTGACAAAGAAACGGATATAGCACAAAACTGGGGGACGGTTTAGGTGGATTTCAAGAAGTCAGAATGGATACAGATCCTGTAGCTTAGAACAGTTGCCTAAGCAATTTGGGTGGCATGCCTTTATTTTCATGTAAAATTGTGTGTGTGGTGGGGGGAGTAAGGATGCATGTGTGTGCATGTGTGCACACAAGGAAGCTAGAAATGAGCATCACATGTCTTCCCTAATCACTGCCCACTTCCTATTTTGAGACATGATCTCTTATTAATCTGGAGCTCACTAATTGACTAGCCTGGATGGCCAAGGAGCTCCTAGAAACCCCCTCTCTCTCCCCCGCTGTGCTGAGATTATAGACATAGGCTGCCATGCTCAGCTTTTTACATGGCTTGTGGGAATCCAAACTTGGGGCCTCCTGTTTGCATAGCCAGCACATTAACCACTAAGCCATCTTCCCAGCCCCTCCTTGTACTCTTTCGTCAGAGCTAGTCTCTTCCCATCCAATGCATGTATCCAATTGTCCTGAGGGTTCATTAGGTCAATTAAGCATGACCTGACGTCACTTTTTAGAAATGCAGACACCAGGACTTATTATTGCTGTTTCCCAGCAAATACACGAAGCTCACTCTAGCCCAAACCACCGAAGCATGACAACTCTAATAATGATGTTTTAATAGTGTCTACTGTGTTAAAGGTTTTGTGAAATCTGATATCTGACATGAGCTAACGTAAGCAATATCAAAGCCCCCCATTTTTAATAAAAGGGTTCCTTAAGTGTTCCCTCAGTTGTACTGTACTGATAAAAACCTAATGATTTCTAAAATGATGTTTTACTCCAATATTTATAATTTCATTGTTAGCCAAGATTGTATTGTGCTTTCTTTAATATAAGCAGTAATGTTCCTCAGCCTAAGTACACTGAATTCACCTCAGAAAATTTAGGTAACTAATTATCCTAAACTACTGAGGCGGCGAGTGTTTGCTTCCTGTATGATTATATTATAATGTGAGGTTTTTCTGTAATGGAACAAAAATAATCCAAATTCTTTACTCAGTATGCTAACTGGCTACTCTAAAGATTATGGCTAGGATACTCACACAGTTTTGTATAATGAGAGTTCGGGTTCAGCTTAACAAGGTTGACATTGTCTTCAGGGGTAGCAGATGTGTGCTTACATCGTTTTAAATGAAACCAAGACCCAACCAAGAAGCTCAATAAACAAATGACAATGTTTGGAAAAGAAAGAAGCTTGTTTCCTTCCACAGGGTGCAGGGAATTTAAGCAACCTGTGTTTATAATTACTGTCTGCTTCAGTTAGTGTGAAAGAATCTACTTGATGCTCATTATAAATAAACAAAATAGATCTACTTGCCTAGTTTGCAGATGGTCTTCTACAGCTTATTTTTCTTTTTCTTTCTCTTCTTTTTTATTGACCACAGACCACTTACTTTAGGTCCAAATGATATTATTTCATTTTAAACATTATTGTGGTCATAGCTCTCCCCCACTCCTTAATTCTTGGCCTGACCTATACAGATGGCAACTTCTTCCACGTTTCAAACCTTCCTCCCCCAGATTCCATCAAAACTGCAAATGGCTAAATGTGAGTCACTCGTTCTGATTTGTGTGACTGGTTGGATATCAGAGGTGCTATTTTTCTTGGCAGGCTTCTATAGAGAGTGAGTTGCTACTACCCAGTTACTTATAAAATAACATCAAATGAACACTGTCAGTTTGGGGCCACGGGAGGATACTCAAAATCGTGTATAGTCTGTTGTTTATACTCTCTGAACAGGTACACATTTTTGTAGGAGAAATTAAATCTCATCTTTTGAGCATACAAAAGTATGCTGCATAATTTCTTCACAAATTATAGAAATACATAAATGTTTTGAAATTTTCCCTTAGAGAGCTAAGCTGGCTATCAGGAGATATAGTACATTCTTTATGTCTATTGTTAGTTAATTAGAGTGGGTATATTCATTTAAATGTTCAGTTTGCTTTGTAAGTTGTTTCTTTTATTTCCACCTCAACTTCAAAATGATGTGTGCCAATTTAAAGATAGGTCATAGGAAACAAGATACTGAATTTTCTTTTCTCTGTGGTAACATTTTTTTTAAATCAGTCCACCAAATGCTTCCACAAAATTATTTTATTCCTCAAAATTAACATTGGACTTCTCTTTATTATTGAAATCATTCTTCTGTATGAAGGATTTTTTACTAGGGTGTGGGCTTACCTTTTATGAAGATTGCATTAATCCATCATGAAAATTTTAAAACTCAATAAATTCATTTTACCATAAAAGATGTATAAAGCCATAAGCATTTTCCAGATGTGGGCATAAGTAAAGAAAATTCGTCTGTTCTGAGACAGGAAAAACTGTTGACATTTCTTTGAAGTGTAATCTCTTTTGTTTATTTGGTTTTTAATAGCTTCCAGCAGTTAGCCACATATTTTTAAAGTGATGTTGCTCACATACATTTTTTTTATCACGAATGGCATTAACCTACTGCCATAGATTTAGAAGTTTAACCTATAAATGGAGACCATTGTTGAGATGGGTAATTTAGGAATTGCTCCCCCCCAAAAAAACCCATAAAACACCACTCAATGACTGTCCTAAAATAGAAATCTCAAGAGTCAGTGGTTGGGAAGTCAACTGGCTGTAGGTTTAATCTATAATGTTTATTTATAAAGGACAATCTTTAGAAGCTGCATGTTTAAGTAGCAAGAATATTTTATTCTTCCTATGTTACAACCATTTGGCCACTCAACCTTAGTGGAAGACAAAAAGGAATTTCCCATATTTATGTTGTCTAAATCACCTTTGTGGCATAGTATGATATGTGCCTGCACACACACACACACACACACACACACACACACACACACACACGTACTATAAGTGAGAGGGGAAATCTAGAGTGATAAAAAAATCATTAAAATTGACTGCTTGCCTGAGAAGTCTTTGACACTGAAAAATGGAAACTATTTGGAAAGTAAGTGAAAACTTAGAAAAATATATGTACACGCTTTTGACATTTCATAATGATTTATATAACAGGCCAGATAAGAATTAATTTCATATCAGATGTAAAGCTAGCTATAACCAACCGTACAAAGCAGAGTGCATTCAAGGTTGAGGAGATTTTTTATATATGTATATAAATTAAGTTTGGAACCATTTCTCATTCTGTCCAATCAATGTTTTTTAAATATTACTTACAATAATGTGACTCTCTGAAGCTTAATTAGGTGGTTCTCACAGATGCAAGAATGTTCAGATAGGTTTAGATTCCACTCCATGCTGTTAGAAAAAAAAAAATTCTAATGTGTACTTGTATGTGTGCTATATTTAAATGTTACCTTTCTCTTTGGTTAGAGCTTATTTTTATATGTTCAAGCTGAAAAAACAGTCCCAAGATTTTAATAAAATGCAACTATACTGTTACTATGGTTATTAATATAAATAAATAAAAACCATGTCCTATAATCTTGCAAAAAAATATGCCTAAGTAAAACAACGGATTTTGTGTTTTCGAGGCAGTTCTGAGCAACAACACAGCGTATGAGCGGGTAATAAAATTATTTTCAGAGATGCTCCCTGACCACGGGCTCAAGCACACATTAGGACTTGGTCTGTTTGTCACATGTTTTCCATCAAGGAAGTCTGTGGTTACCTTCCTGATTC
This sequence comes from Ondatra zibethicus, assembly GCA_004026605.1. Lineage (NCBI taxonomy): Eukaryota > Metazoa > Chordata > Mammalia > Rodentia > Cricetidae > Ondatra > Ondatra zibethicus. The sequence goes on along the minus strand of PVIU01023924.1, from coordinate 13,620 downwards.
TGCTGGACTGGAAAAACACAGCTAATATGGTGAGATCTGGAGAAGGCTTTGATGCAGGGACTTCGCAAATAAACCTCCAGATGCCATCTGGTTTGCATTCATCTCTCAATTTATTTCCTATAAATGTCTATTGAATATTCCATTGAACCAACACATGTGAAACTGGAGCTGAGAAAGAGAATGGTGTAGAGAATGCTCAGTGGCAGCAGTCATTATCCGATTTCTTTCCCAATATTGCTACCAGCCTCAAGCACATGGCAAATTAGGGAGATGCCAAGAGAGCTCAGACTTAAAGCAGAAATGAAGAAACTAAAATATTTTATGCTATCAAAACAAGCAAGGCCATTTTCACATTTTGGGTAAAGTACCACCCTCCCTGGAGCTGGGGTCATTTGTGGCACAGCCGAGTGGTGTGTTTAAGTTGCTGACATTTAAAGAATTAAGTTCATGATGCTGGAATGAGGGCTACCAGCACGAAGCAAGGGGGGAAACAAACATTGAGAGCTAAGCATCACGTGACCATGCAGGGCCTGCCAGACAGATGAGCCTTTGGCTTCATTTTGTTTAGTAAATCCAGCACCTTTGTCTTCTATTTGTGTCTCAAAATCACAAGTCCTTGGGAGCTTGGGGGGTTGGGGTGGAGGGGTGTGATTCTACAAACTGTATTTGCCAAATGCCCCACCTCTCTAAAATGATCCAGTCTTGCTCCATCACACCCGAATTCCTAAAGATTATTCCCATGGATAACTAGAATAGACTATTATGTAAGTGGTGAGAATCATTCCCCACCCAAAACTAGTCTGTTGATTTGTGTTCCTGTGAGAAATTTACTTTTCCTCAATTGTCGCATCCTCGCGGTGACCTCATACATGGCCAGTCAACCTCACAAATTACTTCCAGAAAGGGGAGTAGGGAGATGGCTCAGCTAATAAAGTACTTGCCTTGGAAGCATGAAAAACTGAGTTCAAATGCTCAGAACCTATTCCAGATTGTCTTTTTACTTAGGTGTGGTAACGCATGTAGATAATCTCTGTGTTGAGGACTTGGAAGCGGAGGATCCCTGGGGCTTGCTGGCCAGCCAGTGTAGCCTAATTGGTGATCCTCAGGCCCAGGGCAGATCCCATGCTCCAATAAAATGGACAACTCCTGGGGAACATCACATCAGACCTATGTGCACACACACACACACACACACACACACACACACACACACACACACGTACACACAGTTGACCTCCCTTAGTGAATGCAACCAAAACAAAGTATGTTTGTAAGATCTCTAAGGGAGGGCAATGGTAACTTGACGACAAACTAGGCTCTATAGCGGGGGGGGGGAGGAAATATGGCAGAAAGGAAGGGAGGGAGGGAGAAAGGAAGGAAGAAAAAGAAAAAGGGAGGGAATCATTTGAAATAACTAACTATATCTATTTTAGTCATTATTCTTTAGTGATACCAAGAATAATAAGAATTCTCTTATTGTTGTTTGGGGTGTGTGTGTGTGTGTGTGTGTGTGTGTGTGTGTGTGTGACAGCACACTCATGTATACCACAGCACATGGTGGAGGTTAGAGAACATCTTACAGAAATTGGATCTCTCCTATTCTCAGGTTCCAGGGATCAAACTCAGGCAGTCTCGTCAAGTTTGGTGGCATCTCTTCTGCTAAGCTATCTCCCTAGTCCAGAAATCTCCTATTTAAAAAAGAGGACATTGCCAGGATAGTGGTGCACATCCTTAAACCTAGTGTGCAGGACGCAGAGGCACATGAATGTCTATACATTTAAGACCAGCCTAGTCTACATATAGAGCTCCAGGCCAGCCAATGCTGCCCAGTGAACTGAAGACTTTGAGTCCGGCATTTTGGATAGGAATTAATAGCAGAGGGAAATCCCACAAAGGTGTTTGAGGTATTTACATCATGCTCTTCCTATCTATTGTCAGTATCATCATTAGAAAACTGACAGCCAAATTCTCCTACCTTTAGAAACTTTATATTTTGAAGTCCTGGTTTTTTTTTTTTAAAAAAAATTCTTTACATGACCAAACAGTGGGAGGAAAAAAGAACGCATTCCTATGAAAGGTGCATATCTGATCATAATTTCCTTCTGTGATTAAATAATTCCATTAGTCACCAAGAAGAAAACCTATGATGGTGCTAGTATAACCATCCAACATACAATTATCCTGTTAGCCATTTTCTAATTTTACAAAATAAAATTTCTTCCTTTTCAAATGCTGGCAGGTCAAGGTTCCTGGATAATGGATACATTTTGTTCTAAAGGGCTTTTCTGTAAACTGAAGTTTCTGTCCTGTCTGGTCCCTCAAACATTCAGTCCCAAAGAAACACACAGAAATGCCATTTGTAAAAAGAAACTGCACTTTCATATCCTGGCTGCCCAGACCCAGATAATCACACAGAAACTATCTTAATTATAACACTGTTTGGTTAATGGCTCAGGTATATTTCTAGCTAACTCTTCCATCTTAAATTAATCCATTTCTATTAGTCTATGTATTGCCACATGACCATGACATTCCTTCATTTTCTACATGTCTTGTTTCCTTGGCAGCTGGCTAGCATCTCCTTGACTTCGCCTACTCTCTATATCTCTGTTCAGATTTCCCACCTGGTTCTACTCTGCCAAGCCATTAGCTGAAACAGCTTGAATCACCAACCAATAAAAGTAATATATATACAGAAAGACAGCCCACATCATCTCCCCTTTTCTGTCTAACTTAAAAGGAAGTTTTAACTTTAACATAGTAAAATTACTTATACAAAACAGTTATCAAGCAAGAATTATAGTTACAATATTTAGTTCATTTACATTTGGAAATTAAAGACAATACTCTATCACTCTATCATCTATCCTATCTTTGTGAGTCTAGTTTTATATCTAATTTATCTTTTATTATAACTAAGAAATATATAATTATAGCTGTCTGCCTTCAACTCCATCAAAGACCCCAAAAGGATATAACTTAAGTAAACAGAAGGTACATTGTAAGCAACTTTCAAAACTCTAGAATTGACAGAGATATCTTGCTGCCTTGACAGTCACCCAAAGTTCTTTTGTAATGTTGGGGCATCCATAATTCAGCCTATAGCTATACTATACTACCTGGCAGACAATTTTCCATGAAGCAGGAAATTTGAAGATCTCTTCTTCCTTGTATTGGCAAAGTTTATCAGTTGATTTCTTCTGTGACCCATAGAATGTCTGGCAGTTTCTTCTTTGAAGCAGAACTCTGAAGGACCATTCCATCTTTTGGAAAGTTCAGCAGTCACTTTACTGTGGGTCCTGCTTGTCCAGTTCATACAGCATACCATCAAGTAGTTCAGGCAGGAACAGTTTTTTTGACCAAATGTCTCTCCTTGTTATACTGAAAGCAAATTCCATAATGAGTTTCTTCAGTGCCCATCAACCTCTGAAGTAACTGGTGCTGCCAGAAGCAGACAGGTCTTATTGTTGAGAAGTCTAAGTTCTTAAAACATTTTAAATGGTATATTCTGTAGGTTTTTGAAAGGTTTAAAGAATATCTATCATCTGAAATATATCTCTGCACATTTAGAAAACCTGACTGACATGATTACAGTTTGACTAACATAGATGACTATCTACTAATCCATAATTTTTAATTATACATTAAATTTTTAAATGAGCTGTATAAACATAATAACTTAAAGAAGAGTAGAAATATACATATAACAAAATTGACCTTAAATTTGTATCAATAAACCCAAGTCCATATCAGTATAAAAGTATTCATTTCTATATCATATCCCCATTTTTTCTTTAGAAAGACCTTGACAGCAGTCCTGAAGCTTTCATGGATGTTGGACTATCTGGGCCATTGCTTCAGGGGGTCTTGTTTGATCAAACCATCTTAACTGGTAAGGAATCCACAGCTTTCTATCCTCTATGGAAACAAAAACAGAACTCCTTTTCTAAAGTAACATGTACTTAAACTTAAATTTTAAAGTGAAGATAACTTTAAAATATATATGTTGGTTTAGTTTAGCACTCCATACAATAAAATGTCTCTCTGTAGTTAGATAATTGACTGTCAAAAAATTCAAGGAAAATACAATAATATATATATTATATATGTTATATATATATTCCATGTTCTTTGTGTATAGTCCATCTTTATATGCTTCTTTTGCTGTTTCTTTTACTTTCATTTTTAAATTTTTGGTTTTTTTGAGACAGGGTTTCTCTGTGTGTTTTTGGCTGTCCTGGATCTTACTCTGTAGACCAGGCTGGTCTTGAACTCACAGAAATTCTGCTGCCTCTGCCTTTTAAGTGCTAGTATTAAAGGCTTGCACCACCATGCCCTGCTACTCTATTTCTGCTTTTAAGAACATTCTCTATCCTTTTTCTTTTCACTTCCAAGTCTACATATGTTTTTAAATACACTGTAAATGATTTAGAGGGGTTTTTGTTTTTTGTGTTTTTTTAATTTCCATCTGAAACTTTCTTTACTATATATCTCTATCTTTTTCTGAGCACCCGAGTTTTTAATCTTCTAAGTGATATGGCTAGGATTAAGGTTGAGCCTTTGGCCTCTGATTCCACCCCATTCCTTAGCTTTTTGAGAGTCTAGCTTCATGGTGAAGGTACTGGCAGGAACCAGATTTATTACCACAACTCTGTGGAGTTTCCAGGTCCATGCCACAAGCAAGAAGCCTGATGCCAGCTGCTCTGAAACGCCATTTAAGTGTTTGGTGGCAGAGCCTCTTAAAAGAGCTGTGAGGTTTTTGCCACTATTGCTTAGTCAGGAAACTTCTCTTAAAGGAGTCATATCTTTGCTCAAGAGAGCAAACAGAATCTATCAGAGTAAAGATGGTTACCAAGAAGCTGCACTTGACTCCCTTGTTGTCTGTCTAGAATCCTTTTTTTAAAGCTTTCTCAGGCTTTATGTAGAAATTCTTCTCAAATGTTTGGGCACCACTTTTAAACTGAGACTACCCTTTTGTTTCCTGGCTGCCCAGACCCAAATAATTATACAGAAACTATATTAATTATAACACTGTTTGGTTGATGACAGAGGCATATTTCTAGCTAGCTCTTACATAGTAAATTAACCCATTTCTTTTAGTCTATGTATTGCCACATGACTGTGGTGTTGCCTCATTTTCTTCATGTCTTATTTCCTTGGCAGCTGGCTTGTGTCACCTTGACTTCACCTACTCTCTCTATATATCTCTGATCAGATTTCCCACCTAGCTTTATGCTGCTAAGCCATTGGCCAATCAGCTTTATTCATCAACCAATAAAAGCAACACATATACAAGGACATCCCACATCATTTTTCTTCCTGCCTGGGTTAGTGCTTCTTTGCTTATTGTGCTAAAAACATTCCAAAGTTTATCTTGGGGCTATGGGATAATGAGGGGAAACAAACTGAGAAAATAAAATGAAAATATATTTTGAGTAATTTCTCTTATCTTTCTCTTAAACCAAGAAATATTCAAAGGACAATTATATGTACCCCTTACAAATTTGCCTCATTTGGGGCTGCCATTAAGGTCCAGTCATGAGAAATAAAACATTATCAAAATTGTTTGGGGTTGGACAGATAGATCAACTGAGAAAAGGCTCGATTTGCATGCCTAATGACCTTAGTTCAGTCCCCATAACCTTCATATGCTTGTAATCCCAGTGCTGGGAAGTTGGAAACAAATAGTCTCCTAAGTCTCACTTGCCTGCCAGCCTCGCTGAATCAGGAGTTCTAGGTAAAAGTGAGAGATCTTGTCTCCAAAACCCAAAGTGCTTGGAGTCATGAAGAATGACACCATGTTAGGTTGATCTGTGACCTACACACACACAAACATGCATTCTCACATACACAGTGATGAACACACACACACACACACATACACACTACTCTTTGTGATTGCTGCATGCTGGTTGTTGGCCCTCCATGAAACAAGTATCTTAAATGAGTAAAGTTGACAATTTGTCTGAGTCCCTTCATCTCTTTCACTGTAATCACAACCTGCTTTATTTACCCAGCGGAGGAAACATCCCCTGGGCCTTTGTGTTCCTTGTGCTGTGGAGGGCTCCCAAGTCTGTCGCATAGTTGTCAACTTATTGCCAGAACAAAGATATCGCTGTTTCATTGGTCCTCAGCTCAACAGAGGATTCCAAGTTCTCATCTGTCAGGGGTATGTGTTTTCAATTAATAATCATAGTGTTAATCCCATCTCCCAGGGCCCTCCTCCCTGCCAGCTGCTGCTATACTAGCTAGCCCTTGCCAGCTCTGCTGTGATACCCTGTGGACAAGCCCTAGATGGGAACTCATCAACTGAGATGGAAGTTAACTGACCTGAGAAGCCTATTGCCAATCTAGATTTATTACTGCGGAAACAAAAATCACCCTGAGATATTAAGGTACAGGTTTGACTTTTCAACCGCAAATAACTTTCTAATTATTATGTTCTAGAACTGATATCTCAAGCTAAGAAGGATGGGAAAAGGCTTAGGCTGAGTAGGCCTTACTTATCAGGGCATAACAGGGGTGACACGTGCCTGATTTCAACAGCAGTCTGGTGAGTCACGTTGTGTTAGCCTCTGTGCAATGGAAAACACGAACTACGTCCTCACACTAGAAAGTTCTCTTAAATGTCTTATTTTCCAATAAGATTAGGATATATCCAGATGTTTCAGAGGATGTGTGCAATTAAAGAAGCTATCAAAGTTGAAAGGCAAGGACTGGGTCTCTGATACGGTTTGAATATTGAATGGATCCCAGGGGCCTTGTGCTGAAGACTTGGGCTTTGGAAGAGGGTGAGACCTAGTTAGAGGAAGTTAGGTCATTGGGGTGTGCTCCTGACTGAGCTATTGTTCCTGGACCTTTATTCTCTTTTTGCTTCTTGGCTACCATGAGTAGCTTTCTCTGCCACATGTTACCTATCAAAAAGCCATACCTCACCACAGGTCCAAAGCGACAGAACTAAGTGACCAGGGACTGAAAACACTGAGCCCAAATAATCTTTCCTCTTCCAAGTTGACTTATTTCAGTGTTTTTGGCACAGCAACAGAAAGCTGATTCAGTTTGTCTGTGTTTTGGGTGTAAAAACAGAGAAAGTTTTGAAGTTTTATAGTGAGAATAATTTCTCATGCTCTTTTACTGGCTCAGTGATCAGTATCTCAATCAGAGAAAGTCTCTAAAGTAGAGTTTGTGTGCTGGCACATAGACTTTCGGCCATTAAAATGAGCATTCAAAAGCAAGCACCTGGCTGGGGAAATGGCTCCATGGTAAAGTGCCTGTGTACAAGTGTGGGGACCAGACCTCAAGTCCTCAGAAGCCACACAAAGCCTGTGCAGTAGTTCACATCTGTAATGCCCGTACTTCAAGAACAAGATGGGAGCTGGAAACAGGACACTCCATGGGTGCCCACAGGCAAGCTGCACTGCATGTACAGTGGCAAGCAGCAAGGAAGACCCCAACCTCCATGCATGCACTATAGCATTTGCATGCCCAACTAATAAACACTAGTGCATCCATACATACACATGTAAGTACAGATATCACACATGCACATGCGTGCACACACACATACACACACATACACACACGAGTGGGAGAAAATACAGAGACAGAACATTTCCTTTTAGGAGTCACACAGGAATAAATGGTGAAAATATATGGAGAGTGATGTTTCAGTCCTGCCTTCTATGACTGAGTTTGGCTACATCCTTCAACAGCTTTGGAACTCAGTTTGTTGTCTCATATATCCTAACATGTAGCATAAGTGACCCCTAGATCCCAAAAGCCTCTTTGTGAAAAGTTTTTTTTCCAGAATATGTCTACTGTGTAACCTGACAGCCACTGGAATGAGGATGTATTGTACCCACCATTTACTATCCAGATAGTCATGTCCATATATTCCCATAGGATTTAACACATAGCAGACACAGTTATGTGATACTGATGTTAGTATCATTGTTCAAAGACTGCACTGGATACCGTAGGCTTCAGAACAACAAACCAGTTGGCAAAAATCACAGAAGACCTGGTTTTCTGCCCCAATTCCCTCTTGACAACAATGATTATTACTAATATAACAGGTATGAAGCAGGCTACACCTTAGGAATGACCAGCCACTCCATGGGTTGATGGCTGCATAGCTGTTTTTTGCTTGTTCATTTTCTGAGACAGTGTTTTCCTGTGGAACATCTCTGGCTGTCCTGGAACTCACCTTGTAAACCAGGCTGGCCTAGATCTCACAGAGACTAGCCTGCTTCTGTTTCCCAAACTCTGGGATTAAAGACATGCGCCACCACCAACTCCACACGGCTTCTGTAGCTGCTTTTCAAAACTCTTAACTATTAAAATATGATTCCAGGAAACCTTGTTTTCATCAACTTGAAACACCAAAGCCAAGAACATACATAATTCGCATCTTTTGGCCAGCTGGGAGTTGCTTTGTCAAACAAACTATTGTCTAACTATTCCACTCCAGATACTCGTCTTTATGTTTTCTCTCCTCCTCCCTATATCACTCAGTGAAGACTTTAGACGTAAATACTCTGAGGAAAAAAAAGAAAGGAAAACTTTTCCACATGCAATTAACAGATTTGATTTTTCTAGTTTCTTCCCACTGGTGGGCACCATTTCTTATCTCAAGTAATACATGGAAGATTACACAGTTATAATTTATTAGGCAAATGAGTGAAAGATGCTTTCATTTACATGGTTAATATTTAATTAACAGTTTTAGTTAGCATTGATTTTTAAAACTTTTTGCAGCCATAGCATAACATTTAACAGTGACCTGAACTTTGAAAATAGAACCTAAGTGTTCAGAAATCCCAGGGAAATCAATTGATTGATAACGTGGATTATGGTCTAGCTCCATGTGATCAGGGTGGAGGTTATGAAATAATGTGCATCGCACATTATTAAGATGAATACTGAATGGAGCCAGCCTGGCTTGTGAGGGTATTAACATCCTATTAGAGTCTAACAAAATATTGTTTTAGTCAAGCCATATATAGTGAATGATCTTAGATTCGCACTGAGGAAAACACTTGGAATCAAATTCAACATTAAAGTAATATTCCAATCATGGCTGCCAGTAAAGATAACACTTACCATGTTCTTCATGTATCCCAGGAGCTTTTCGTTTCCTTTTGTTTTCATAAATGTTAAACATAGAGGTGTGTCATGCTAGGATATTATCCCTTAAAGAATGGATATTTGCCATAATTAATTTAAAAATACTACAGATATATATTTCATACACAGCATGGAAATAGGTTTTGGAAATTCAAACCGGGCACCCCTGCCGACTACCAAAAATACCAGACTTCTCTCTACATGCAGGGCAAGCTCCCCGATTTGGCTTCTCCTCAGTAGGATGGGCTTCAGATGTGTTTAAGAGGACAGACTTGAGTGGTTTGGGTGAGGCCTTTAGGTTCTTCCCTGCAGATGAAAGGACTGAAACATGGGATCAAGGTGAATATTCATCTTAGGCTTCTTTGTTGCCCATGGATTCAGTCATTTATTCTAAATCAGAACAAATGCCTGACTCACACTGGCAGGCCAGCTATGACCAGATGTGACAGCCGATGAAAGAGCAAATCGGTAAATTAATTTTTGGAGACAGTCATACTGCATAGATCACACTGGCCTATCGCTCGTGAGTAACCAAGGCTGACTTCTACTTCACCATCCTCCTTTCTGTGGCTCCTAAGAGCTGGTCTTAAAGAGATGTGTCACCACAGCAATCTCTGAAAAATTATCGTAAGCACAATTTAGTTTGTTGAGAGGACATGTGTTTGTCATGAAGTTGTGCCTAAACCAAACCACAAGTCACACTTATTTGAAGTGTTAAATATTTAGTGTCTCCATGGTGGCCATTTCTGGGTTTTCCAAGGGTAGACGCTGAGAGCAGGCAATTCCAGCAACCAAGACTGGCAGATGATACTCATGGAACCATGACCGCTCTGTACAAGTTTCAGAATCTAGCAATAATCTCATTTCAAAATCCCCCGTGTGGTTGCATCATTTAGTTGATCAGTACATTAAAACTATTGCTACGTTAAAACCAATCAGAAAAATGTACTAAAACCCAGAATGTGTACTGGATTCCAAGAGAAGAGACACAGCGGTGGCTGAGAGCCTCCTGTAGCTTCTGCCTGAGGCTATGACCCCAAGCCTTCTCTTCCTTGGCATTAAGTCCTAAGGTGGCAGAGATAGAAAATGGACCTGTAATCCCATAACTGAAGCACGGTTAATAAAAACTCAGAGACAGAAATTGGGGTTCAGCCTGAAGGCCAGAAAAGCAAACTAGCCAGCCACTGGCTCTTACCTCTACCTCAGTCCAAAATGGCGATCCTGCCTCTAGGAATCTCAGAATGAGAACGAGACTGAGAATTGTCTCCTCCTGTTTTATATTCCTCTCTAGTGCTGGGATGAAGGGTGTGCACCACTACCGGCCGGTTTCTATGGCAAGCTAGTGTGGCTACTGGGATTAAAGGTGTGTGTCTTTGTTGCCTGGTCTGTAAGGCTGGCCAGTGTGGCTGTTTCCCTTTCCCCATCCCCAGGCAAGGATGTTGTAGATACACAGCCCCTGAGAGACTACCAATGCTCCCATAGATGGTTCCAAACCCGTATGTATATTTGGTGCTGAGTGGAATCCATGGATTTTTAAGACTACATAAGATTGGGAGCAAAAACGCATGGTTTCTGTCCTCCCACCAGGTCCCACAGTCATTAGGTCCCAGAGAAAATCATGCAGATAGTCTATATTAATGATAAACTGATTGCCTCATTAGCTCAGACTTCTTATTAGCTCTTGTAACTTATATAGCCCATTATTCTTATCTATGTCAGCCACATGGCTCAGTACCTTTCTCAGCAGGGCAGGTCACATCCTGCTTCTTTGGTGGTCCAGGCAGGTTGGCCAAGAGAGCTTCCTGCTTCCCAGAATTCTATTCTCCTTGCTCCGCCTCTACTTCCTGTCTGGTTGTCCCACCCATACATACTGGCTAATGGCCAATCAGCATTTATTTAAATCATGATTGACAGAATACAGACAATTCTCCTGCACCAGAGGATGAACTGGAGAGGAGAAGATGGGGTAGATTTGATCAAAGCACATTATACACACATGTAAAATTTTCAAACCATAAAATATTTTAGAAAAAGTTGTGAATGGAGAAAAGAACATTTAAAATGAAGGCTAGTGGCATGGCTCCATTGTTCGAATGCTTGCTAGCCATGCAGACAGGAAGCCCTGGCTCCAATTACCACCATCACTTATGACCCAGACCTGTGATTGGGGAGCTGGGAGCAGAAGGAGTTCAAGGTAATCCTTGGTGACATAACCGGTTAGAAGTAAGCAAGCTTGGGCTACATGTGACATTGTCTAAAAGAAAAAAAAAATGACATTAAGTTCTGTACCAATTTTAGCGCACACCAGTAGAATCTAGACTTGGTGCATATGTGCTATCTCGTCAGACGAGTTTTGCAGAATGAATGCTAGAGGAGCAGGCTCTTCTTCAACTTTTGACTGTGGTTGACTGCTCTCAGCCCTTGGCCAAATTCAGCCCATTTTATTTGTTCCACACAATATTTGAGTTTTAAGTTAGCTGCTATTTATTGAAAGTGGAAAGATTCCTCAAAACTATTTCACGAGGGAGCTCTCAAACTTCTCGAAAGAGTGAGCAGTCATGAGTCCACATTTTCACTGGGTCACGGAAGCACGAGTTTCCCCCACTACAACCCTTACCTGGCCCACCTGGAGCTAAGTGTCCAACACACTGGTCAGGTGTCTGAGTCCTGAAATGCTTTTGATTATCCTATATTATTTATTACCTTTTTGTTTTCTCTGAAAGAAATGACTGTTTTCATAATCGCATGACCTAACAATTTATGGGCTTGGTGTTTGTATGTATAGATGTAAGTACGCTCACGTGCTCATATGCACGTACATAGGTGTCCATGTATGGATATGGGTATGGAAGAGAGAGGGAAACCTTTGCTGATGCTCCTATGGGGCCATCGGCCTTGTTTTTTGACACAAGGACTTTCACTGGCCTGGAGCTCATCAGGTAGGCTAGGATGGCTGACCTGTGAGCCCCAATGGTCTACCTTTCTCTGTCTCCCCAGCATTGTGATTTCAACCTTGAACTACCACGTCTAGCTCCATTAATTTTTAACCTGGGTTCCAGGGATCAAATTCAGGTCCTCATGTTTTGTTCACCAAGCCCTTGTATACTAACTGAGCCTTTGTTCCATCCTGCTGACCTAAAAACATTCAAGGTACAAATCTTTCTTGAAAACCCTGAATAATTATTTCTCACACAAGTGGCAAAGAAATATGCATAATATAGTTCCATTTTCAAATGGAATTTGAATCAGTAAATATCTTTGATAATTATATATACATGAAATTTGCTATACAGATGTATTTTTGAAATTTCTATATTTTTCCCTTAATTTTTTTTAACTTCATGTGTGTGGATGTTTTTCTACATCTATGTATGTCCATTGCATGCATGCCTGGTGCCCAGGAAGAGTCCGAAGAAGGCACTGAATTTCCTGAAACTGAAGTTACAGACAGTTGTGTGTACCATGCGTGTGCTGGGAGCCCAACTCAGGTCATCTAACAGAGCATCAAGTGCTCATTACAGTGGAGCCGTGTCTGCAGCCACCATATTTTTTTCTCTGATCTATTTTCATGGTTCTATACATTTTTAATATACTTTTATTTTTCCATATTTTTCCACAAACAGGAAAAAGAACGACTGGATGGAGGTAATCCAGCATGCTAACAGTGCTCACAATGACTGTTTCTGTGTGTCATTGAACTGTCATCTGACTTTCAGCGTTGTTTGTTTCTGTGCCCTATTGTTTCCCCTTTGGTTGTCTGTCTAGTCCACATGATACACAGTGATAGAGAGTTATTATCTCCTTCATAAGGAGAACGTCTTGCACTTGGATTGCTCCATACCTGCCATTCTCATTCATTTCCGCCATTTTCCCGGCTCCTTTGTGAGGACTCGGCCCCACATCTCTTTGTAGATCTGTCCTCTGTGTTTACCTGCCAGCAGCACCCAGCGATGTATGTTTGTTTTTCTCCTGTGTGTACACAGTGGTCTCTCCACAGCTAACATCCTGAGGTGGTTCATGCTGGAGTGACTGACAGTGAATCAAAATTAAAAACACCAGTTCGCATTAAAGGTCACTGCCTTATTAGAATTATTCATTCAAATACAATTAACTTACCCCAGCTCTGGGGAGAAAGGGAAAGTTGATGCCAGGGGGAAGGGACAATGAAAGGGTTCTCCATTTACGGACTTTCTCCCATCTGAATTTTTTCCCCAACGACTTCATAGATGTGACAGGCAGCTGGAAGTGAGCCAGCAAAACATAGAGGTGTCTCCTCTGACAGACACCGCCAGGGAGGGCTGACAACCTGATGCCGAAGAGGGAAAATGATCAGGGACAAATGTTCCTTCAAGGATCTTGCTTGGACAGAGACCTACAGAACAGCAGAGAGGTCGTGTCTATCTTCCCATCCTGGTGGGGTAGATGCACCTGGAAGGACCAGGGCAGCCCTGTCGTTGCTGGGTCATGGCTACCTGTGAAAATCTCATGTCGGCC